>JADWQK010001000.1:0-58092 GCA_017933935.1 Sesamia nonagrioides
GTAACCCAAACTACAAGCATTTATTCAAACTAGACCGACAGAAACTTGATAACGGATAGAAACTTGGATTGTTAAGGTCCTTTAGCAATTCAAAACTTCATGTTAACGGTCTAGTTATGTATGGATTTACACAATTAGCAGGGGTTAGGAAACAGCACGAGCGGTTAACATTAGGCTGAGAATCAGCACTATTTCAACGTCAATATTACATAAAACAGGCTCCCCAAAACGCCCGCCCTTTGCCATTTCCTAGTGCTTTTGCTGGGAAGAAGTGGCGGAACAAATAAAGAGAACAGAAGCACTGTCTGTTTATTTAAAAAAAATACGACTATAAACAATAGCTATGTATTGTAAAACAAAAAAAACACAAGACATTAAATCAAATTAATGGGGAAGAAAACGCAGAGCTATTTGCAGATGTCGCTGATGGCGTTTGACTCATAACAATTAGCTGTCAGTCGTATCACGTTTTATGTTGAGTTATTTTCTTGTGTTTGACGAGTTTTTTTAAGGTAAAGCAGAGAAATGTATTGTACATGGACTGTTTCAAGTTAAAAAAGGAGGTCTAGAGGAGCTTCAGTAAAAGGACGAAAAGCTGATCTAATTACCAGGCAAATAACCAGACTTTAAACTGAATGCAGACTTATTAGTGTTTTAAGTTACATTAATTTTGTATTAGGTTTAATGTTTCTTTAGTTATATTTAAGTAAATATTAATGTACTTATTATTGCCACATTTTGAAAGTTTCAACCCTATTAACCTAAAATTATTATCCAGACTTGAATCGTATGACCGAAATTTTTACTTCTTTACTTCCTCAAGAACAAGAAATTCAAGAGAAAAAAAAAATGATTTACCGCCTCCAGAAAGCTATAGAAACATTAACATAATTTTTACTGAAATCTATTTATATATTCTGTTCTTAATTGAAATGCATAGGTATCTTTAGGGAAAGAGTGATTTCCATTATTATTGCAACAAATTGCTACACAACGCGGCATATTTTTTTTATACAACGTGAACTCGAACAAATTACAATAGGTTTTGACACTTTATTTTGGTCAAACGATATTAGCGCCTCTAGTGGCGATATTTGTCAGTTTTCTTCCCCATTATCATATGCCTGCTAGCCACGTCAATATACCAGGAAAGCAAAAAAATAAATCATTTAAAATGGAAACACAAGGAAGTATAATAAAAAGTAAAAAAACTACAACCCAACTATGACAAAAAACGACGCTGAAAAAGTATAAAACAAGATTTTCAGAATACTGAACTGAACAAAGTTGCTAATGTAGTTGCAAGTAAATGGACTCAGTAGTAATGTCATACAATACTATTCTGAAGTATGCAATATTCACTATGTAGAGATAAATTTTCATGTTTGGAAAACCGCAGTCACACGTTATCAAAGTGCTACGGTAGGTATATGTAACGTGTGACTACGCCTTTCCAAACATGAAAATTTATCTCTACATAGTGAATATTGCATACTTCAGAATAGTATTGTAAGACATTATTGTCAATTTACAACGAAGGCATCTTGGTAGAGTCTACTGTGTCCATGTACTTGCAACTATATTAGCAACTTTGTCCAGTTCAGTATTCTGAAAATCTTGTTTTATAATTTTTCAGCGTCGTTTTTGTCGTAGTTGGGTTTTAGTTTTTTTACTTTTTATTATTTGTACTATTTTGGTGTTAAAGTGTATTTGTGGCGCATAATATTAACAACAGTTAAATTGAAGAACTAAAAACTAGGTAGTTAACATACGACATCTCTTTTGACTTATGTATCGGCGTATAGTAATATGTAGAGATGTCCTATTTTACTATTTCGTAGCTTTTGGATCGTAGCGCGTATAGCAACAGTTTCCGCGTATGAAGCTCCCGGTTTTTCATAGTAGCGACGCATATTTGCGTCGATTGCACCGAATGGGTCACGAATTAGTGGATGAGGTCGTTAGTATAAATAGATTGGATGGTTTTCTAATGGTGGTAGGCCAAAACATCGGCTGCCGGCAGAAGTTACCACCCACCAGACGAAGTCTTGCCGCTAAGCGATTCGTCGTGTTCTAGCATGATGTCTGGTGAAGCTGTAGGGAGGACGCTGAATTTGCCTAGAACCCCTAAAGCCGTCAAATTCAGTGAGGCAAGGCTCGATTTTGATAAGTCCGTTAATATTTGCTTTTATGGATGCGTCGTCAAATTGTATGAGAACAGCGCTTGGCTGTTCTCCTGTTCCAACTGATCGCGCTGAAGAGCAGGCCATTCGAAGGCCTTCACCACTCCCATCGCTCCGTTTACCAAACCCTGGTTTACATTCAAATTTCTACGAAGCATTACTAGGGATTTTGTACAAACATACGAGTAAAGTACTCGTGAAGCTCTTTCAGATGATACCAAATACGGTATATTTATTTTAATTTTGTATTAACATAGAACTTTTTGTCCGCTAGAGGGCGTAATACTAAATTTGGTGACAAGCTTTATAGCTCATAACCAACAGAATATCAAGGCCCTTCTAATGGTTCTGCAGTGGTCTTATTCTGATAAGTAGTAAAGAAGCTATCTATGAACGAAAGATGTGAATTATATGCAATCAGCCCATGAATACAGGTAAAGTCACAAGCAAATGCTAGTAATATATATATATATTCAAAATGTACAAGTAAAGCGCTTTCAAATGATACCAAACACGGCATATTTATCTTAACTTTTTTTTTTTTACTCTGTATGTTTTGTTCGCTAGAGGGCGCCACAGTAGATTTTGTGAAACCCCATATAGCCTATAACCAGCGGACAATTAAGACGCTTCTAATGATATGTCATTTATCGAATTCGAATAAGTAGTTTAGAAGTTATGAGGGAACAGATGAACATACATACATACATACATACATACATACATACATACATACATACATACATACATAGCCTGTCAAAATCATAACCCTCCTTTTTCTTTGCCGTAGTCGGGTAAAAACAAAGTCGCTTTCGCTGTATGTCCGTATGTATGCTTAGATCTTTAAAACTACGCAACGGATTTTGACGCGTTTTTTTTTAATAGATAGAGTGATTCCTAAGGAAGGTTTGTATGTATAATAAATGCATAATATAGTAGAGAAACACTGAGAAATCTAAAAAGCGCGATAAAACCGAACTCCACGCGGGCGAAGCCGCGGGCGGAAAGCTAGTTACTAAATAAAAGTCTCCAGGCATAAAGGGCGCGACAGCTCACATATGTACGCATTATAAAATTAAAAACCGGGCGCTAGTGAGTTCCAGTACTTTCTTCCTTTAGTAATTTCTAGATATAATTTGGTTAAATATGTAGTATGGTAATCCAGTTACGGTGTCTTTAAAACTAAGTTACATTTTATCGATACTTGTGACGTAACCGCTTTGTCAAGCACTAGCGTAAACAAACAATTTTATTTTTTACACAATATTTTCATAAATCCTATTTAAAATTACAAAATATACTTACATACAACAATGGGAATAAGTAATACATTGAAATTACTTTTTTCTCATCGATATAATTGCATAAATTTGACAAAATGTGTTTCGGAAACTTAAGATGACAAAATCGTATTTACCTGTGAAAAGTGTATTGATTCGGGTTATTTCTTTTTGTCACATCACATTCACACACAGAACAAGACACCATAGCTGAGCTTAAATCTTTTTTGTTATTTTATTAAGGGATTTTTAAAATAATCACAAAATACACCACGCCGCAAAGCACTCATTGACTCTAGGGGCGCTTTCTTGTGAAAACAATGTTTTTATTGCAATTTATTTTTTGTCTCTTTCTTTCTCCTCTGAAATCAACTGGATCGGGATCTCTCGCTCACACGCATTGTGTATCTTTTGCGTAGCAAAAAAATCCTACATCTATGGTTTATTTAGCTATATTTTAAATGTCAATAAAATACAACAAAATGTATTCATCTTAATAAATATTATCGATAACTAAATCGATAAACAACATTACTACATCTCTACAAGAAAATAGTAAAACTACTCAACAATAGAGGGCGCTTATTACAATAATGGAAAATTTTCTAGAACTAAGATTTTTTTTAAATTTGAATTGCAGACGAAATATAAATAATTCATAGAAAAACATTCCGAAGTTAGGTCCAGTCGTTTTACTATAACGAGATGTACAGTAACACAAAGCGCAACAAATTAAGTCCTGACGCGCAGACTAGACTGAGCGACTTTTAACCAAGTCGATAAAACTATTGGCTTACGATTTTGTTCGTGATGTCCTGTCTATTGTAAATATAATTTTAATGTCTTTGCTTGTAGGTTTTGATTCCCTAGCGTGTGACGGAAATTCGTCTAAGGTGTCTGTATAAACTGCTGTATCTTTTGATCGCTTTAACTTAGAAGTTTGATTTTTTCACTGCTTAAAGGGACAATAGACCTAGGTATTTGGTATAAATTTCAATTTGATACCTTTATTAGTTCGTGAGAAATAAGGTAGTAAGTTTCGTTTTATTAAAATATGTTTATTATATTATATAACTAAAAAAATGTGATGTTCGCAATTTTTCCTATATTTGCATTATTTGACAATCCTTCATGCCAAATTTCAAGATTCTGAGTTTACGGGAAGTATCCTGTAGGTTTTGATTCCTTTGCGAGTGTCGAAAATTTGTTGAAAATATCGACATATCGGCTGTATCTTTTGATTGGGTTGGCTTAGAAGTTTGATATTTTCACAGCTTAAAGGGACAATAGACCTAGATATGTGGTATAAATTTCAATTTGATAACTTTATTCGTTCGTGAGAAATAAGGTAGTAAGTTCCATTTTATTAAAATATGTTTATTATATTACATAACTGAAAAAATGTGATTTTCGCAATTTTTCCTATATTTGCATTATATGACAATCCTTCATGCCAAATTTCAAGATTCTGAGTTTACGGGAAGTATCCTGTAGGTTTTGATTCCTTTGCGAGTGTCGAAAATTTGTTGAAAATATCGACATATCGGCTGTATCTTTTGATTGGCTTGGTTTAGAAGTTTGATATTTCCACAGCTTAAAGGGACAATAGACCCGAGTATTTCATGTGAATTTCAGCTTGATACGTCCACGCGTTCTTGAGATAAAGGGTGGTGACAGACAGACAGACAGACAGACAGACAGACAGACAGACAGACAGACAGACAGACAGACAGACAGACAGACGGACAACAAAGTGATCCTATAAGGGTTCTGTTTTTTCCTTTCGAGGTACGGAACCCTAAAAAATGGCAAATTATATGAACTCATGTAACCTGTCAGTAAGAAAACACTGGAAAAAGAACACAAACATTGTCCTGAGTTAATCAGAGTGACCAATTCAAAAAGAACAGTGAAATATTGTAGCATAGTGGCCACATCATGTCTTGACGCTAAACCGCTCCTTATCGTCCAAACGCGGGAAACGAAAGGGATTAGATTAGTTAGGATAAGTTTAGGATAAGCTAGGATAAGTTAGGATTAATTAGGATAAGTTAGGATAGAAGTTTACTCAAGAGAATATTTACTGAAGACTAGGCTGTATGGCGTACTATGCCTTTGCCTTTTCCGTTCAGAAGAACGGAAATAATTGAACCAAAAAAAAAATAATCAGAGCGACCAGCTATTCTCATCATTTAAATAGTCGTTGACAGAATAGTAGGTATAGCTTTTTAAAGGTTGGATTTTAATTGTGCTTTAAATGCATTTTATGGCAACTCTATCGCAATGTGAACAAATAAGCTGCTTGCTGTAGTAAAAACACTTGCGTCTCCAAATTAATAGGCATTTCAGCATAAATTTTTTAATAAAAATTGTATTTCTGTGCCTAATATGTGTAGGTACAAACTTCTTGTTCTTCAGCTTATAGATGTCCACTGCTGGACAAAGGCCTCCCCCAAGGCTCCACAATGACCGGTCTTGTGCTGCCCGCATCCATCGGCTTCCCGCGACCTTCACCAGGTCATCGGTCCACCTTGTTGGCCCCCTACGCTGCTTCTTCCAGTATGTGGCAGCCACTCCAGAACCTTACTGACCCATCGGCCATCAGTTCTATGAGCAATGTGCCCTGCCCACTGCCACTTAAGTTTAGCGACTCGAAGAGCTATGTCGGTGACTTTGGTTCTTCTGCGGATCTCCTCATTTCTGATTCGATCACGCAGATAAACTCCGAGCATAGCTCTTTCCATTGCGTTTTGTGTGACTCTGAGCCTTCGTATGAGGCCCATTGTGAGCGATCACGTTTCACTACAAAACCTGAATTCGTGATAGTAGCAAATCAATAAGTAATTAAATTATTGATACGAAAAAAAACTTCTAGAAAATTTTGGGTCCTTCAAACTGATCACAAAAAATGAAATGTGTAAGTAATTGGGTAGCAACATTGATATAACATTAAACAGATATGATATGCTCTAACAAATTAACCAAAATAAATGTGCCGATCGGAGCAGCAGCACACATATGCAATTTTTTCATTCTGCGTACATTTCACACGTTGGCACAGTGTGAGTGAGATGGGGCGCAATCTAAAGCATAGAGAAGAAAAAGATGGCTAGTGTTTGTCGTTTGCGCTTAAATAGAATCGACGAAAACTAAAGCGACTTGCGGGACTTACTTCCTTTTGTACGCATCATTTTCAGTGCGCTAGTGACGTATCTACCTTAGTTTAATATTAGGTATATCAATGGGTAGCAATGTTTGCATAATGCGTATGCTTTCAGAGTCATTTGCAGCCATCTCAACCTGACGCTATTTTACCAAGAGGTATCAGGCCTGGTGACAGGTAGGAGGTATAATTAAAATACCAGCCTCACAAGTATGAGTGTGCGGTTTCGATTCCAGGTTAACTTTTCTAAGTTACATGCTTTTATTAGCTTCACTTGCATGTTTGCATGCTTGTTTGTTTGTCCGTCTCTAACTCTTTGGACTACGAGTGAGCGGCTTATTATTGTAAAATGTCCCACCGTTTTCAATACCTACGTTCGTTGGCCGAGCGGTATTAATTTGTGGAGGCAAAGTATTTAGTTTAGATTTTCATTTAGATCTAGTTATTTGGATAACGCATCATTAAGAATTTTAGCACTTGCTATTCTGTCTGTTGGAGATCAAGAATTAAGTTTGGTAAAAACAAATGAGCACCGCTTAAGCGTTCGTGTTATCCGTATATTATTTAAAAAAAGAATATCGAACTAAAAAGTTGAAAATAAATATAGTTTAAAAAAACTAAAAAAACATGCTTTTAAAGAATATCAAACTAAAAAGTAAAAAAAATATATTGTTTTTTTAGTTTTTTAAACTATATTTTTATATGTATGTACTTACTTTCTAAGTATATCTTGGACACCAATGACTGATTATAAAGTGAAGGAAAACATCTTTATGAAACCTGGTCTTTAAGTCTGAAATCGCCAACCCGCATTGAGCACGCGTTGTGATTACGCTCAATCCTTCTTTGTAAGAGAGGAGACATGTCCCCAGCAGTGGAAGTATAAAAAGGCTGATGATGATGATGAACATGCCTGGCGCTGGATTGTAGAGTGTTATAGGGATGTATCCAAGGTATGAAAATCAAAAGAAGTATTAGTTCGTTTTATAGATAACTAGCTTTCCGCCCGCGGCTTCGCCCGCGTGGAGTTCGGTTATATCGCGCTCTTTAGATTTCCTACGGGAACATCAATTTTTCCGGGATAAAAGGTAGCCTATGTTCCTTCTCAGAGTCTAAAGATTGTCTGTGCCAAATGTCATCAAAATCGGTTGAGAGGTTTAAGCGGGAAAGCGTAACAGACAGACAGACAGACAGACAGACCGACAGACAGACAGAGTTACTTTCGCATTTATAATATTAGTATGGATTAGTATGGATAGTATGGATAAAAAAAATAAGACCAGTATTTTTTATTTTGTCGAAATTACCAATAGCGTATTGAAGTTACGGAATGGGAGCTAATTAAAAAATGTCGCAGGACGTCACGCCGTGGTACTAAATACATCACGGCGTGACGTCTTGCGACATTTTAAATTAATATATCTTCCTAAGTATTTAAATAAAAGAAAAAATAAAAAATACGTCTTCAGTTTTTTTATATATCTATCTGATGGACATTAAATTATTTTTTAGGATACAACCCAATTGAAGGTAATAGACTCCATGTAAAAGGCTGATAGGTGATAAGGCGTTGTTACGCCTTGTCACCTATCAGCCTTTTACATGGAGTCAATTACCTCCTTGTTGATAAAACCAACACTTCTATGTTTCAAAATCACCAAAAGGCGGATCGCCGTCTCCATTACCTTTAACACGATACAAAGAATTCAGAACTCGAAGCATGTTCTAAAACTTTTAATTCTCTGTTATCTGGGCAATCGATCTGACGTTATTAAGGCATCAATCAGCTACAATACAGGCCCGGCTAACTAATCAAACTTAGGAGAACCGAGTTCAGAGAAAATGAGCGATTGTGTCGGCAAACTTCCACCTAACCAGAGTTTTGTATTGGTGTGAAGTTTTAATTAATCCCTGAATCGAGCACGAACGCGTGGGTTAGGTAAACTTTATGTAAATTCGAACAATAGTAAAATTGAGAATGTACTCATATAGCTCATTGATCATTCATCCACCAGCCACCAGGGTTCACCTCACCAGGGAAGCGGGCAGCAGCGCTTCTCCTGTAGAATAACAAATTACTGCGGTTCCCAACCCGCCTGTCAAGCGTGGGGATTATGGCAAATCGCCCCCAATGCCTTGGGGGAGGCCTTTGTGCAGCAGTTTATTAGGAGCTTCATCATCATCAGCCTCTACTCGTCCACTGCTGGACATAGGCCTCCTTCATGGCACGCAAACAAGCTCGATCCTGAGCAGTTCTCCGCCAGCCACTACCAGCCACCTTTTTGATGTCGTCGCTCCATCTCGCCCAAGGGCGTCCTACGCTACGTTTGCCGAGACGCGGTCTCCACTCGAGGACTCGTTTACCCCATTGGTTGTCGGTCCTGCGGCAAATGTGACCAGCCCATTGCCACTTCAGCTTGCTAATCCTCTCAGCTATGTCGGTGACTCTGGTCCTCTGTCGGATCACCTCATTTCTGATGCGGTCCTTCAGGGAGACGCCCAACATAGCCCGCTCCATAGCTCGCTGAGCGACTTTAAACTTGTGGACTAGTCTGACCGTTAGTATCCCCGTCTCGGATTAGGAGCCTATTCACTCAAAAAACTGTGTGAATGGGAAGGAAGACGGTAGTTGAGCGAGGTGATGCATTGTTAAACCCAACACTTACACGACCAACGTTGCTGCACCAGAGGTAGATTGATCTGGAGACCCTCTACAGCCAAACTCCCGACACAACAACATTTGGCGCATCGTACCCGGCACACATCGCAACACAACTGTTCAGACCCATCCTCTGTACAGCTTCACCAGACATCATGCCGGAACACGACGAATCGCTTGGCGGCAAGACTTTGTCTGGGTTTGGTGGTGGTAACTTCTGCCGGCAACCGATTCCTACCACTGAGAAATGATGCAGGCGAACAGTTACCGTAATACCACCCGGATGGTGAGCAGTGATGTAATCGTTGATGGTAAAGCGCGCTAGTTTAGCTCTAGCTTTGAAGACACTACCACACAACCGATTTTGTGTTTTATTACGTTGGTGGAATGACGTCTGCAGTAAAGTAGTTGGTTTTTTAACGACGTTTTTGCTTTTGCCATCCTTATGCTTATTGAATAAAAGTTAAAATCTGCAGACAACCCCCTTGGTAAAATTAGTTATCAGATGTTGGCTTCTGATGACAAGAAAGATTTCACAAGTTTGACCACCAAGTTTCACCAATGTGAGTCGGGCTCACGCACGAAGGGTTCCGACTTCCGTACCATTATCTCCTTATACAAAAAAGTACTGTTTTTTAATATTTGCTATTGTAGCGGTAATAGAAATGCTTCATCTATAACGACTGTGTCACTTTAGCCTACAATTAGTTGTTCCGGTTGTATGTGAGTTAGGTAAAACTGGAAACCACACTATGAATTAAACAGAGAAGATCAAAAAATTACCTTGAAAATTGCAGTTGGCGCGCTATCTCTTTCATAGTAATAATTTCACGGTGTCAATGTGTAGGTACTACGCCGACAGTAAAAGGTTAGTCGCGGTCAAAATTCTTATCCTCAACACAATGTTCTAAACTTCTAAGTTTGGCTTCTAGTTTTACCTATAACTTTTATTGAAAGGAAATATCGCATGGATATGAATATTTCCGACGACCTGGTGAAGGTCGCGGGAAACCGCTGGATGCGGGAGGCGCAGGACCGGTCGTCGTGGAGAACCTTGGGGAGGCCTATGTCCATCAGTGGACGTCTTTCGGCTGAAATGATTATGAATGCCATGACGTGTAAAAGTGATCAGTGATCCTACTTGCTTAATAAATGATTTCATTTCATTTCAATTCAATATTTGCACTGGTCTGGTCGTGCCTCGGAAAGCACGTTAAGCCGTCATCTAATAGCAGTCGTTACGGGTTGTTAGAGCCGTCAAAAGTCCAACTATCAAAGTCTAACTGCAATACTTCGATATCGCCTTCGGGTTGTGGAGGTCAGACGGCAGTCGTTTCACGGAAAAATATCAAAGTTTAGCCAAAATCAGCAGTTAGACTGGTAAAGCGGACCCTAGACTCCAAAGCTGAAAAAGCTTCAGATGCGACTGGGATTGACGATTGACTGGGACGCTGAGATGATGATGATGATAATGACAGACAGACAGGCAATGAATTCTTAGTACCTAATAGGTTCCCGTTTTCACCTTTTGGATACAGAATTCTAAAAGGGGCTCGATTAATATCCCTTTGAAATTATGGTTGCTCTTATTAAAACTGCTTAGGATAGAGTATTAGGAAGCTGCGGTCTATCTACTTATATAACGTGTCTC
Source organism: Sesamia nonagrioides (assembly GCA_017933935.1). Taxonomy (NCBI): domain Eukaryota; kingdom Metazoa; phylum Arthropoda; class Insecta; order Lepidoptera; family Noctuidae; genus Sesamia; species Sesamia nonagrioides. The sequence goes on from JADWQK010001000.1 coordinate 10,937, forward strand.
TCGCTTCCCTGAGCACCCGCGCGATCCGTCCTTGTTCTATTTTTAGGTGGGAGCCACATCGTAAATGTTCCTCGAGGGAAATCGGACTCACCATGCTCGCGTAACTAGTAAGAAAAACTTGATTGGCTGTGAATGTGTCCCTTATCAAAAGAGATAAAAAATTACGGTGTTTGTATACCTAAACTTACACAAAACACCGACGAAAAAATAATGTGGATAAGCCTTTAAAAAATAATAAATGATGTAGGTATAAAATATTTCAAATTTTTCCTATAAAATTATGAAATAACTTGTTATACGACATGTGCGGATATTTTTAGAATCATGTATAAAAAAGACCTATAGTGGAGTTTTTTTTGTATTAAATATGTGTACAGAAAAGCATATTGTTACGAATACACAATGTCAATGATATAAGTCATATTGTCATAATGTCAATGGTATAAGGTTCAATATTGCGTGACATGTCGTACTTAACTTTTAAGCCCTATATCTTGAGACCTAGGCATTGTAGAGGTGCGATATAAAAACTCATTGCTAGACCTAGGATAGTCTATCGAATGGTACAGGTTTCATCAATATTGACAACGAAGTTTCGACATTACCAGAAACACGTCTGCTGTGACCTGTAGGTAAAGTACCTGCTGAACGTACTCGAAATTAAGCACTATTATTATATTATACTTCTAGACAAATTTGGAATGTTAAACTGCTGTCAACAAACTGGCTGACCGGTTTAAGAAATGGAGGATAGAAGTCAACCCTCAAAAAAGCCAAGCGCTACTCCATTCGAGATCGTGACGTAATGTCCCTCTCCACGATCCATCACTATGTCCGGCAACCCGATCCCTTGGGAGAAGCAGGTCAAATACCTAGGTGTGATTCTCGACCGCAACCTCAACGTCTCAGAGTACATTAGGACGGTCCGCTCACGAGCCGCCTTCGCTCTAGGTCGACTCCACCCCGTCCTCAAACCGCGTAGCAAACTGTCGCTCAAGTGCAAATTGCGCTTGTACACTGCATGCATACGCCCGATTATGACATACGCTTATCCAGTCTTCGCAAGTGCCAAGCCACGTAATATCCACAGGATGTAAGTAGTCCAAAACCGTTTCCTCCGTAAAGCCACAAATGCCCCTGGGTTTGTCCTAAATGAGATCCTCCACCTTGATCTCAAAATGCCTACCATCCAGCAGTTCATGAAGCGTCTTTCCGAACGCTTCTTTGACACTGCAGCCAAGCATCGTAATCCCCTGATAGCAGCGGCTGCTAACTATACCCCCTCCACCATCTCCAAGCTTCGCCGTCCACGACATGCCCTCACAGACCCCGTTGACCCCATAACCCTCTTCCAAATGGCAAATGGCCAAGAGGCCACCACATAAAAAATACCGACCTACCGACCTCGCCGCCGAGGTCCATCGCGACGCGTTCAACTTAGTAGTCCTCTCCCCCGTCCCTTGTCCGATGAAGGCCAGCCCGCGCCGCAGCTAAGCCAGTAAATATAAATTCCCAACTATGACTTCTGAGTTTGTTTCGTACGTTTCTTCTCAGAGCTGATACTAGGAAACGCCGCGTTCATCAAACCGAATTAAAATAAAACTTCGATCCAGCCTTCCCTTGCTGTTCTCTCCCGCGACGCCCTAAGCCGAGGTTCGTACCCCACAGGGAGTGCCCTTAGCGTGTAGTCGCTTAGTTTTTAGTTGCCCTGCATTTGCATTTGTTGCATTTAATGCAGCCACAAGATAGTCCGGTTAAGTAGTCACGACACTCACGACCTCTCAAGGTCAACTACGAGATGCCATATCAAAAAAAAAGCGGGGCAGTCAGTCTACATTTGACTACCGAAGCGGAACCAGCGATAAGTACGAAGCGATATTCGAGTACATCTACAACGACAACTGCAACTGGTAGCTAGTATTTCAAGGACTACCTACGTGGAGTAACTTCTGTGGTGTCATTAAGTTAGTCGGGAGTAATCAAGTTTAGGTATTTAAGTGCCGGAACATTCAACCTCTACTTATTAATGTAGTTTTAGTGTGTATTTTTACTGGCCTATGTTGTTTTCCTTCCGTCTTATGCGGTCTCTGGACATGCTGGCGCTGCAAACGATGGCGGATACAGGGGGTACATTCGGACGACCATGGCCTCCCTCGGGCGTCCAATAACTAATGACCCAATGAGACCTTTATTCATCTCTTCGGCTGTTTCTCATACAGTTGGCTGTTTCAGTATATAAAAATGCTGCAAGAAATGGATACTCTAAAGAAGTAACTCAAGGTTTAGTAAGTGCCCTGAATTTGATCGTAGTTTTTTTTAGTATAGGTATATGCAGAATTTTAATTAGAAACAGTTAAGATAAATAGAGATGTATCCAAGGTATGAAAATCAAAAAAAAAAAAAATGAATCCGTCTTATTGATAATAAAAAAGAAATTAAGAACCATGCTTTTATTTTGTCGAAAATATCAAAAACTACTGAGATATAGCGAATTAAAGTTACGGAGTGGGGGCTAATTACGTCATGCGACATTTCAAATCAATATATCTTCCTAAGTATTTGAATGACAGAAAAAAAAAGTGTGTGTGTCAGCTTCGACGCACGACTGGAGTTTACTCCTTAAGAGAAAAAAAAATTAAAATTAAAAAAAAAAAAAAATATTATTATTTTAAAAATTATTTATAAAATAAATCATAAAAAATTTAAAAAAATATAAATGCATATTTATGAAAATTTTAACCAATTTTAAGGAAGTTGATAATATAAAAAGTGAAAGTAAAATAATTAATAAAAAAAATAATTAAATAATTTTAAATTAATAATTAATTTTTAATTTTAATTAATTTTAATAATTATTTTTTTTACTATTTATTAAATTAATATATAATTAACATTTTTTTATTTATTATTTTTTTTTAATTAATAATAGTTTATTATTATTTTTTATTTATATTATTTTTTAAATAATAATTTTTATTTTTTAATTATTATTTTATTTTTTATTTTTTTTATTTATCATTCAATTATTTTCATTAAATCTTTTAATCAAGCCCAATAACATATAGTATATAGGTATAGTCGCCTATACAGCATACCCTATGTACGTCTTAATACACTCACAGCCAGATTAGAAAGTTGCGCACTAAAATAGTAACGCTTAAAATTCGTTACTCGTTAGTAGGTTTTACCCCTCGGATTTTTCTCATACCGGGCGCCTTATATATGAAAATCGATTCTTAAAGAGTAAACTCCAATAAAAAATACGTGTTCAGTATTTTTATAAATCTATCTGATGGACTTTAAATATTTTTTTAGGATACAACCCAATTCGGCCCTATAATGTCAAAAAACGTAAAAGAGAACCTAAATAACGAGACTACTTTAAATACTGATTCAATTTTGGGTACCAGGTAACATGAGCCCTAAGGAGGAAAGAAAAATGTATGTACTAATATAATATTCAAAAACTAAAGTATTTTAGCTAATTGTTCGTTAAAAGGCGTATCCACATTATTATTTAGTCGGCATTTTGTGTAGATTTAGGCTCCGTAATTTCCGATCTCTATTGATAATCCTTATTTGTACCGGTACAATGTCCGATGGGCAGTTTTGTCACGTTATGGTCTATCAAAAAGGAATAGAAACTTTTTACTTCTCTGAGCAGGCCAAAAAGAACTAGCATAATCAGTAGTGCGATTCTGTATAGATCACCGTCAAAAATAAGATAAAGTTAGCGTGGAGTGATTACTTACTTACCTTATATTATTTACTTACCTTATTACTATTACTTACTATTGACAGCTCAGTTCACTCAAATCATGGTGAAATTTTTATAGAATCACGTACGGACGATAATTATTAATTACAGGTCAAGCTACCCCATACTGTCAAAAATTCCCAATCAATCTTAAGCCTTAATGCTTTAGCCGTAAAGTTGAAATAAATAAATCTGACAGATTGTAGTAGCTTGATGTGCTCACCTGTCGAGACTTAAGCACCTTCTCTAGTTTTGTTTAGGTAGATCATCATCTTCAACCGTCCCACTGCTGGGCACAGGTCTCCTCTCATACAGAGAAGGATTGAGGGTAATCACCACGCTTGCTCAATGTGAGTTGGTGATTTCAGACTTAAAGTCCAGGTTTCCTCAAGATGTTTTCCTTCACCTTATAATCAGTCATCCTCACCTTTCTCAATATCACCTTTTAAGGCGGCTCCAGAGGAAAAACACACCGCAGGCCGTTTTTATGTAGTTTTTCGGAGCTATCTACTCTTTATCAATAAGAAATATCAACTTATTAAAAATACATAAATTTTCTCCATAATCTTGGCTCCAAAATTGTAGATTTTTTTTTTTTACTAAGCATAATGTTTAAATAATTCCTTCACAACGAAACCTCTGACAAGAGAAATAATTATCAAAAACGTGCATCTCCTCGAAAAGTAAGCGTTATTTAGATTTCGTTCTTACACTAATGGATAGGCAATTTCATGACGAACATTATTGTAGAAATATTTTTTTAAAACGACCAAAACAAAAATTTTATTCAACAATCTGAGCGTATTCCCCATCATTTCTCTTGCCCGAGCTATTGAGATTCAGTATGCCACAAGCTCTCGAAGGGGGAACCCGTGTCGTTCGTCATCGCGCGGTCCGCTAGCATAGCGGTCGGCGCGTGAGCGAGAAAGCATCTGCTTGCTCGCTCACGCACCGCATGTCGCATAGAGTATAATACTATCATAAAGTGTCTTTGTTATTGATGTTCATTTTGGTGTTCGTTTTTTTAACCGATTTCAAAAGGGAGGAGGTTATATGTTTTTTTATGTTTGTTTGCGGATAACTTTACTATAATATAAATAATAGGGTATTTGACTTAAAAAAAACTAATTAGTCCGTCATTCAGATTATAGAAAAATATTGGATAGGTTTATTATATACGTTTTACATTTCGTATATTTTATTTTATCAAATCAATAAAAATTGACAAATATAATAGGCATCAAAGCTCAGGAGTGATGGCTGGTGACGTCACTGGCCGCTAAAAAGTGTGAGGTGCAGTGATGTCACACGAGTTTTCAAAGCACTGTGTCGTATTCATTTTTTGTTTATATGAAAAAAGAAAAAAATATGTGTCTAGTATTTTTTGGGTAGGCCCCCGACAAGGTAGGCCGACGACCTGGTGAAGGTCGCGGGAAACCGCTGGATGCGGGAGGCGCAGGACCGGTCGTCGTGGAGAACCTTGGGGGAGGCCTATATCCAGCAGTGGACGTCTTTCGGCTGAAATGATGATGATGAGTATTTTTTTGGAAATCTGACTGACGGACTAATTAGGTTTTTTTAGTCAAATACCCTATTGCATAAGTTGATAAAAAATGCTATGCAATAGCTTTACCGCGGCAGTTCCCGAGTGCCACATATTTTTTTTTTAATTAGAAAGATTATATCTTCAAGGTAGTCTCATGTTAAGGAAATTAGGGTCTGATGATGGAAGACTTAAACAAGAAACCGTGGGAAGGCCGTCCCACAGGCAAGTGGAAAACACGGGTGGGTTTTAGTCAGAAAAGTCTGACACGCCCTTCCGCTCCGCCCAGAGCGGAAGAAGTCATTTGATGATTTCCCATCCTAACAAGAAAAAAAAGGTAGTCTCTGTTAAGGAAATTAGGGTCTGATGATGGAAGACTAAGGAAACCTAGGAGAAATTTAAAAAATCATAGGGGCGCCTAGGGCATTTCTATGTTTTTTCATTAAGTGTTTTAACGCACTACAATTTAGTAAAGTTCGGACTTGATGATGGAGCCGGGAGACAGCCGAGGGATCTCCTTAACGATTCACATCAGCTGCCTCGTGTTTGTGCTTAATAAATTTATATTGATAAGAACTTTACACCTAAATGAGTTGTGATTGTCATTAAAGCTCTGATGATGAAGACAAAGGCCAGTTAAGGGAACTCCTCAAAGGTTTACAATAGTTACCTTGTGTTTGGACTTAATTCATTTATATTGATGAAAACTTTACACACATATAGGTTTAAATGAAGGTCTACAATAGATCTGATGATGAAGCCCATAGACAGTCGAGGGAATTCCTCAACAATTTACAACACTGTACTTTAACATAGTACAAACACTACCTACTCGTCATGCTTATGCAAAAATCAATTAAAATCAAGAGACTGAATTTAAGTTGTGTTATTTCATTGCGTTATTTCTAGAAATGCTCATACTTTCATTGTGGTCTTATAGGAATTAAAGCAAACGAAATACGTCGTTTGCTTGCAGGCCTTTTCCAAATATGCTGCCGTCAGCGTCCACTCTGACCGGATATTGTAAAGGGTGTGACGCACAAACGAGTACCATGGATCCAGTACATGATTCTGAACCCCCCAGTGGTGGAATTTTTCGTCGGCTTTTTCATGATTTATAAATGTAGTTTTTTTTTACTTCAGACCATTCACAATTGCTATACTTTTATAACCCAATAAGATTTTAAAGTAAAATTAAATAATTCGCTAATTACAGAAAAAAGCGCAATGAAAACAAAACCCGAAAAACGATCTTAAGCTAATTTAATAGAGTTCACATCAGGGATCAACGTAATGCACGGCGGCACGCTTGCAACGTTCAAAAGCCGAGCCGACTTTATTTTAAACACTGTTTCTGTAACCGTTCATTTAAATGACATAATTTTATTAGTGGCATGCGGTCTAGCCTTTTCGCAGAATGTCAGATACACCCTGTATTAGTCAGATGTTTATTATTTTTCTGCAAAAGGAAGCTTTGTGTAAATAATATTATAGTATGTGTATTTGTTTTTTTTATACGATAGTTTTATTTTTTACAATTTACGTATTTGTTTTATTAAATGAGAATAATAATATAATTTCAGTCTTGCCTGAGCCCAAAAAAAAAACATCAAATCTTTTTTTTTATGTAGGTTTCCTGTCTGCAGAAATTTATTTGACCCTGATTACGTTTTCCCTTAAAATAATAAATAATGACAAATTAACCTTTATTATATTATTTTTCTATCCCTTTGACCATCTGACTTAGCTAACTTTCAATCTACAAAACTAACTTCCAACCCTGAAGTTACAGTCATAACATATTTAGTTGTAAAGCTCTAATCAATACAAATTAAGTAAGCCCAAACACATTACAGTTGCTTCCGATGTGGATTCCCTTGATTCTCTGTCATCTCCATCATCAGGTCAGGCCCAAATCTTCACGGTTTTATAGTATCATCCGATATAAATACGAGTATCAAGTTTTCACCCGAAGCATGCCTACAATTTTCGATAATTGGCCTAAATTTCTTAGAATTTCCATTATCGACACTGACGTGGTAACAATGAGATCACATAGGCAGCATACTCTTTCATAAAAAAAAAGAATGGTCAAAATCGGTTCATTAACGATAAAGTTATCAGCGAGCACATAAAATCTCTCTTCTAAATCGAATTGAGAACCACACTTTTGGGAAGTTGGTTAAAAAATAAAATACGCAAAATTTTTATTATGAAGTATCGTCAACATTTGTTTCAGTCTATAATAACCAAAAGTATTTGGGCGCACCAATAAACAAAAATAAAAGTGCCATGTCTGTTACTTCTGTGGTCTATGAATTTAACTCGTATTTGTAAGTACTTCGTCCGCCAGACGGCGCTAGTAATATTTTGCGAAGTATGCCTCTTTACCGCGCCCCACCTCTAGGGTGGGGCGCGGTGAAGAGGGAGCAGATGCTCGAGGTCATTTGGTGAGGGTACGACCTTAACCACTAGGCCACCACGACTAGAAATGAAATGAAATGAAATCGTTTATTAAGCAAGTAGGATCACTGATCACTTTTACACGTCATGTTTATTTTTTATTTTATTTTTTTAACTAGATGAAGCCGGCATTTCCTAACTGACTACCTCTGAGAAGAAATAGCCGAAACAAACTCAGGGATCATCGTCTTTTTCAAGTCCAGACATTAAAAATGAAAATGTTTACAATAATTTACCTTATAATTACGCATATTGCTTAATAACAATTAACAATGCTTAACAGAGCGAGCAGCTCAGTCCCAAGCTTTTTGTCTTCTAAATAATCTGTGATTTTATAATACCCCTTTTTGCAAAGTTTGGCCTTTATATGGTTCTTAAATCGTTTAATGGGTAAGTTTCGAATGTCCATGGGAAGCTTGCTGTAAAAGTGTATACATTGACCCATGAACGAGTTGCCTACTCTGTGGAGACGAGTGTGATGTACAGCAAGATTGTGTTTGTTCCTGGTATTTATATTATGAATATCGCTTATTTTCTTAAAATTCGAGATATTTTTATGAACATACATAAGATTTTCAAATATATATTGTGAAGCTACTAGCTAGATACTTATACATAGATACTAATTCCTAAATCTGTGATTCATTATTAATTTGAATCTTTTGTTATTCAGCACCGTTTCGTTTAGGTGCCTACCTAATTACTTACATGCTTGTGGAGGGCTGTCCTTGTCCAAATTAAGATAATCCCAGCGCCCTCACGCCGCTAGCCGCCGCAGAAGAGGCCCTGGTCGGGAGATCGAACTTCCAGCCACCATAGGCGCGGGTCTGCGGGCGGTGAGCAGTGGGCAGGTCGCCGCCGGGTAAGGACCAGGCCCAGGTCGAAGGCGCCTTGTGTTTCTTTGCGCGCCTCAAAGAGATGTCAGCACATCGTGACGGGGTAAACGAAGACCGATGCCTCCTGGGTCAGGGTGGCGGGTGGGTTTTAGTCAGTAAAAGTCTGACACGCCCTTCCGCTCCGCCCAGAGCGGGAGAAGTCATTTAATAATTTCCCATCCAAACAAAAGAAAAGGTAGCTGCCATATCAGAGTTTCAAGGGATTACGAATGAATGAAAAATAATCAGACAATTATGCTCAGGAGTATGTAACTATCTTTATTTCTCAAAAAAACCACCAATTAATATACATTTTAAAACATTAATTTATCAATGGATAGTTTAAATTGTATACCTACTTACGGACAGGCGCGGTCTTATAATTATTATATTAATATATTAACTTTATAATCACGCATGCAATGCGAATTTATTGTCCAAATTACATATTTATTGTCTGTACCTACAAGACCGCGCTGCGAACTATAAGTGATTATCTACTATGTTAAATATTGTCTTATTTTCTGAAATATCGAATGCATATTCTATAATGTGTAAAATTGACAAGATAATTGAATAATATAGTTCATTGACTTCTTTTTACTCTAGTGCGAGTATCCGAAAACAGCGCGCGACAGAGTTCCAAGTGTTGCAACAATGAAAAATATTTCGCTGATTTTGAGGAGTTTAATCCTGACTCGTGTTGGCTGTATGCATTCGATAATTCACTAGAATTATTTTTATTAACTGATATGGCTAAGTTAGTTTCATATGTATTAGTTACATTTGCGATGCGATCGCAAGGATATGTAACGTGAAGACCTACAGTTAGGTTTTGAAATGTTTCCATATATTTTCCAAACATCTATTTTAATTAATACGGATCCAATAAACACTACTCAATGTATTATCGACTAACTAACTATAATGACTTTAAAAGACAATAAAATAATTTGTAAAATTCTACAGAATATTGTTAGAAAATTATATATAAATAAAAATATGTATAGATATCTCGCTAAATCGTAACATGTAGGATACGGGACGTCGTAAGACAGTCCGCGTTAATAAATAGAAGATTAATGAATTCATTGACTTCTTAAAGCCACAATATATGACGTGTAATATAATTTTAAAGCCAAATTTTATAGTCTGTGAGTTTATGTCGACTCATCGTCGATACTTATATGTCGATAGTTGATTAGATATAATAATAATATATATAGTACACAAATAGATAACAACTTCCTTAGAATTACAGCCTTCACTTTCAGTGCGATTCCGATTAATTTATGCAGTTTAGCACATCTGCAAATGCCGGATGAGATCACGTTAGTAGCTAACGAAGTAAAGAAGTTAAGTTGTTCTTTATATAAGATAAAAAAAGATCATTAAATGAAAAAAAATAACAAAGCCTGTTGGTGTTACTCCTTAACAGACCGGTACTCGTCGCTCCAAGACTGCGTTATTTCTACATTAGAATCCATTAGTACACAAATATTATATAAACCGCAAGCGGCGCATTACTAATTTACAATTAACTATGTATTACAATAAACATGAAACATTTAAATGTAGTTAAAGCATTTTTATGTCGGGACTCGGTTGCGCTTTCCTATCACTCGAAGTTTGACGGAGTACCGTCTATCGCAGCCGAAGCCCACCTAGCCGTCCTGAAGGCTTTTGATTTATAATACATGATAACGACATACTTAGCGACTAATCACAACAATTATCATCTATTTCGGGAGATAACTGAGTACACAAGACAGGATTAAATATAGTCAACGCTAAATTATATTTCATATTATTACTCATTAATACTGTTACATTACATAAATTGGATCGCAATATTGTCATATAGCGGAATATATTTATTATGTGGCAGTCGATCACTTAAATTATTATATGGAAAATAACATCGAAATGATTTTTTTACATAAAACCACTGAAATGAAAACGAACACTGATTACAAGTAAATATATCGTTTTAGATATCTACAGAGTATGACCAAGTGAAGGGTATTAAAAGTATTTCTTTGAAGGGTGAAGGTAGATGAAATATTTTTCGCTTCGATTCTCCAGAGGTCGTCGGGCTCGGACTGTACCTCATACTGTTAACAAAAATGTTTTTGACTAAGAAAGAAACACGGCGAGTACTTTTATTATTTCATAATACTGCCGCATAAAATCTCAGTAAACGAGTAGAATCGAAGCGAAAAGCAGATAATACTTTCCAACTGGCTAGCCACCGACGTTATTCAAATACTCCTTTAATAAACTCCTAATTTATATATGGATATTTCCTCGTCACGCTTATAATTCTACTAAACATCAAATTGTAAACACCCATACAGTTTATTGTCAGATTACATTTTTTAAACATTTTTATTGTCACGATTAACTTAGTTGGAATTGACGGCAATTTAAGATAATTGCTCAAATCGTATATATAATGTATTATTATTGTCATAATCGGAAGTACCGTATAACATTAATTATGTCCGTCCGACCTAGGGACTCGAACATTCCAAGAAGAAATCCTCCTAATCCTTAAACCTATCGAAAAATACAATGCGATTATTCAAAAGGGGTATATTAAAATTCAGAGATCGCATTTCTAGATCGAAAAAATCTCGGTTTTATAAATATAAAAATATTGAAAGTTAATGCAGAGAAAGCTCGCATGTAAGTGACGAGTATCGTCTAAGCGAAAGCGTTAAAGATATGCTTTCGATATGACATTTTAATATTGATATTTGGAATTAAAGCACATAAAGTGTTTTGTACAGTAAGGGAGATAGCCCCCCAGTAGAGTTTCTAGAACGTGGGTTCGTCCTGTGGGTCGGAGTGCCCGAATAGGGTTCAGTAGAAGGGGACGAATTCGGGGGCTGCGTACTCGAAGTAGGGGTGGTACATGGCGCGACGGGAGGGGGGAAGCATCACATCGGAGTAGCGTGAGAACTGTGAGATCTGGCGACTTCCTGCTGGCGGTTTCCTAGAACAAGAAAAATAAAAATAAGTTATATTTTCTAACGGTAAGTAAACAGAAATTGCCTTTTCATAATTTGAACATTATTTATTAGCTTTGGTACAGGATGAGTTAACAACAAAAGCCCAATTCCTTTGTGATACTACTTACTCGAAGGACATGAAGTTTCATTTTATTATTCTTAAACGAAGTAAAGCATAACATATGTTTTACTTCATTTAATAATAATAAATAAACTTTCTTACACTTTCGTTAATGTCAAATAATGGGGAAAAAAGGAAGCATTTGATGTGTTAAACAGGAATAGGAAGGACGGAGTTGAAAAAGGTCAATAGTTACTTTTGGTAAGACCAATCAAGCTAGTTGATTTGAGCTATAGCATAGACTGAATGAGATTGTTATCAAATATATGTATAAGATTTCTTTTTGTTTATGTTTATCTTCTTTAATTTATATGGTGTACATAATAAAGAGTATTCTATTCTATGCACTTGTTCTTGACATCATTTGCTAAATGTCACAAACGCAGAATGTCTGGTATTCCAGAAGTCTATATGCAGTGATGCATTCTTTCCATCGAGTAGGCTAGCACCCTAATTGCGTACCTAACACACGATCAATCCGAATTTGAATCACTTTGATAGATATTGCGATCCATTGTTTCACATCTCACAAAAGATTGCCTGCTCAACAAGTGTACAACGCAATTACTAATAATATTCCCGAGGGAAATCTAAAAAGCGCGATATAACTGAATTCCACGCGGGCGAAGTGGTGGGGGGAAAGCTAGTAACAGAATAAAACAACCAGAAATTTCAAAGAAAACAAATATAGTTTGTAACTCACTTGGAATGCCTGGTAGTGGGGTCATCAGCGGGGTACTCCATCTGCAGTGGCTGCAGTCCCCGAGGCTCCTGTTCGCCATATGTGCCGTATACATAGTCGTCACCACTGCAGAAACATAATTAATTCGCAAAGTTACTTAGAAAAGTACGGAAATTATGACAATTAGTAGAATGAGACGACGCGACGGTCTCAGTTATGTAACATCGTGAGTTGGGAATTATGCCACTAAGGGAAAAATAATTTTCTTTTTCAAAGTACCAAACAAATTGTTTTTATGTATAAAGTCAGGATAAATTATATATGTCATCTAATCCAAAGTAATTACTATACATATTATATTTAACAGCTCACCGGTTTTCTACGGTGTAAATAAAAAGCGGTATTACTAAATAGCATATAATAAAAAGTTTATTTCAAACTAGCTTTCCGCCCGCGGCTTCGCCCGTGTGGAGTTCGGTTATATCGCGCTTTTTAGATTTCCCTCGGGAACATCATATTTTTCCGGGAGTTCGGTTATATCGCGCTTTTTAGATTTCCCTCGGGAACATCATATTTTTCCGGGATAAAAGGTAGCCTATGTTCTTTCTCAAGGTCTAAAGATTGTCTGTGCCAAATTTCATCAAAATCGGTTGAGAGGTTTAAGCGGGAAAGCGTAACAGACAGACAGAGTTACTTTCGCATTTATAATATTAGTATGGATGAAATAAACATAAGCAAAACCTCAAGCGAAAGCAATTTCGCCGAAATAATGACACACCGTGAAAATACGAATGCCTTGACAGATTTAATTATCAACAGAACATGATGACGAGAGGAAATCCCAACATTTAGATACTCAGGATTTCATTTCCCTCCGCGAGCAGTTTTAATTTTGACTACAAATCTCGCAATAATTCCTCGGTAGGGTCGGATTAACATGAACACGCCCAGACGTTTTAAAAGATTTCCTCTCGCTCAACAGTTTGTGATTTGGGTTTTGTTGTGTAAAAAGGCTTCGGTTGCACAAATGCGGCGAAAAAACCACGATTCAAATATGGGATATTTTTTTGAACTAGTTGGTAACACTGAATTGTGTAATTGGTTAGCGGGTTTTGGCGGGAAAATCAAGCTGAGTTTCACGCTCATTTTTCATTGGTTAGCTTTCCTTCGTATATAGTTGTTTATTTGATTCCATTTGAAGTTGTTTTTGTTTTAAGTTTTATTGATGTATACGGCTAAAGGACTTTGAATCCAGGACATAAATAAATAATAATAATAATTGGTTGCCATATCACAGATCTATTCACCCAACCCGAGCGGGAGGCAAGTGGATATTATGAAGGAATAGATTGATAAAACATGATTATCCACTTATGTGGAGTGTTAATAAATGTTAATAGTGTTTTGAGGTGTTAGTAACAATATTAACATTATATACATTTGTATGTCGTATCCCTAATTTTTGTACTTGATACATATTATAATAGGTATGTTAAAACTCATCTATACAATATGGAAACATCCCTATTGCATAGATGATTCTTTTTTACCCAGGAAACATCCTGCGTAAAAAAAATGATTCTATTTAGTCCGCTGATTAGAGAAAAATATTGGATACCTATATTTTGTTTTATCAAATCAATAAAAATTGACAAATATAAAAGGCCCGGGCCCGGACTGACCCGCGACCCGGGCGAACCGTTTCGCTTCCTCTTTTATAGCGCGTACATCGAGGGACTGAAACAAATTGCCAGCGACGGTGTTTCTGTCACATTACAATTTGAGCGTCTTCAAGGCTAGAGTGGATAGGCTCTTAATAAACTAGCGCGCTTTACCATCAATGATCGCATCACTGCTTACCATCAGGCGGGATTGCGGTCAAGCGCTAGTTTATAACTTATAAAAAAAAGGTATCAAAGATCACGAGTGGGGGCTGGTGACGTCACTTCTCGTTAAAAAGTGTAGCGTGTAGTGACGTCACACGAGTTTTCAACGCACTGTGTCGTCTTCATTTTTTGTTTATATGAAAAAAAAGATACGTGTCTAGTATTTTTTGGAAATCTGACTGACGGACTAATTCGTTTTTTTTAGTCAAATACCCTATAGTCGACTAAAAGATTTATATCTATAGACATGTAATATTATATATAAAAAAACCGTTGGCAGATATTAGTTGAAGATTATTTTATTTTAGGTTTTTCAAAGTTCTTGTAACTTAGGAAACACAAACTTAAGTACTTTGTGATGAAATGTTTTGGGCTTTTTAATTTGATTAATTCACCAGATTGCCGAATTTTGATGACTTAATAAAATTAATGTTGACCTAATATTTTGATGAAACTATAAGAAATTCATTTACAGTTTCTCTCAATAAGATGTGGAAGTTTTAGGATTATTTTATAGAATTAAAAGCATACAATGGCGCCGATTCTGTTGTTCACAAACTAAACTAATTTTAAGTTATGTGTATCTTTTTCTTTCCATTTCGTTAAGAAAAGGATAGAAGATAACATTTTAATTTAATCCTGTCAAATTGAGATACTCCATAGACGTTTAGACGCGATTATAAACATGGCGTCTAAAATACGCCAGTTTACGTCAGGAGCGAACTAATTTGACAGGTCTAAACTGACATTTTATCTTCTGTCCTTTTCTTAACGAAATGGAAAGAAAAAGATGCACATAACTTAAAATTAGTTTAGTTTGTGAACAACAGAATCGGCGCCAATGTTGAGGCATACCCGCGTCCAGAGGTCAAGTCCTTGAGCTCCTGCTTTTGCTCAGCTTCGTATTTCCTCTGCAGTTCACGAACATGTTCCTGACGGATCAACTTCTTCAGAGCTTCGAACCTGATAAAACAATATTTAGTGTATCAAAAAACATTTTACGGGACGCGACGTCGCAAAAGATTTTATAAGGATCAAATATCTAAAAATAGACATAATGACAAAACGCCCTGTCTTAACAAGGTACCTACTTAAAACATATTTTTAGATTACTTTTGCTTGAAAACGGAATCTTAAAAAAAAATTAAGGTATGTAGGTATATTCTTTCAATTTTTTTTATTAGCCTTTTAAAAATGTTGCCAGTTACATTAATGTTACGTTTACATTGTATTGTTTGTATATTTTGAAGAATACTGGAAAATATAATAAACTGTCCTGTAATCTTCGTAGCACAATAAAATGCATTAATACGACATTATTCAATGATGTTTGCTATTTGGCATTTTATAATAGGTAAATGTAGAAGCTAAGAATTAAACAACAGAGAGTGAGAATTAGAATGCTGTTCTTTAATTCAATATCATTTCAGTTTCAATTATCAACCGCTTTATAGTCCCACTGCTGGGCACAGGTCTCCTCTCATACAGAGAAGGATTGAGCGTAATCACCACGCTTGCTCAATGCGGGTTGGCGGTTTCAGACTTAAAGTCCAGGTTTCCTCAAGATGTTTTTCTTCACCTTCAGTTATTGGTGTCCAAGATATACATAGAATGTACATATAACTTTAGAAAAGTTAGATTGGTACTTGCCTGACCTGGAATCGAACCCGCACAATCATACTTGAGAGGCTGGTGTTTTAACCACTAGGCCACCACGACTTTAAGTTACAGTTTCAATTATTAATAAAATATTTTGCGAAGAAATTATGATTTCAAAAACTAAAGTATTAATCGACTTACTTTGCTAAAATATTGTATTCCTAAGGCAGACAATATTTTTTAACGAGATTACTTAGAAAAGTGCCAGTGAGTTCGATATTACTCGGTTTAATTAATAAGGGGCTCCATTTTTTCATTAGAAAGGTGAATTAAGTTTAGGCATTATGTCTTAATTTACTTAGGTACTACCTTTCATTTGAGATGCCATTTTTTTAAATGATACTTTTGTTAAAAAATATCGTCTAAAAAGCTGTTATAGGATTTAGACACCTAAATGGATTGTGCGTACCTAAATATAACATCAACAAAATAGGTGGGTATAAAGATATTGGAACCCTAGCTGGGTTTTATAGTCATAGTTTTATTTGACCTAGAAATCTTCCTGGGTTTTGGTCAGTTTCAACATTAAGATTGGGCAAAGACCACTGGACTCTGTGCCTGAAGGCATGAGGAACGGGGTGTAAAGTCCACTCATCCTCCATAGAAAAAGGAGGATCTCCGACCAGACGGGTGTTATGTCTGGCGGGCACTTGCCCAATGCTTGAAATTGGGAACTTGTATGTATGCTAGTTGCACGGTAAACTCTGATTGCGAGATGTAGAATTCGTGTGACGTCAGTATGACATGTTGTTGTTCCATGTGGCGTTTGTAGGTACCGCTACAGTGCCTAAATTATTCTATGATCGATTAGGAACTTAGGAAATATAGTAGTCAAACGAAGAAATCAGGGAGTTTTGATGCAATATCACTTAATTTGTCAAGCTTTTCACCAATCTGTTCCAGTTAGGAGGGCAATCCCTTTGAGTTGGGCAAGCTGATATAATCAGCCCATAATTATCCCAATGCTTGCTGGGACATGTGCCTCCTCTTTGAGAGGAAGAGTGGCTTGTACCATGTGGGCTTAGTACATGTTGTTAAATGTCACATGTATTCAATTTTTTGTTGACATGACGTTATCTCACGATGTTGTCCTCCATCTTTACTATGTGGATTTTGAGAGCAGTGGTCATAAAATAAATTACTATACAAAGAAGACCTGGGCAAAATGCTCAATGACCTCAGCAGAGCTTCCCAACAAGTGGGTCTAAAGATGAACATGGATAAGACGAAGATCATGTCAAACTCTCATGTCGCACCCGCTCAATTCTAGTTGGTTGCTCTGCACTCGAAGTTGTTGACGAGTATGTATACCTGGGACAAACAGTCCAACTAGGTAGGTCAACTTCGAGAAAGAGGTGTCTCGGCGAATCCAGCTCGGTTGGGCAGCGTTCGGGAAGCTACGCTACATCTTCTCGTCGTCCAAGATACCACAGTGTCTCAAGACTAAAGTCTTTGACAAGTGTGTGTTGCCAGTGATGACTTACGGAACTGAAACGTGGTCGCTCACAATGGGCCTCATACGAAGGCTCAGAGTCACACAAAGGGCAATGGAAAGAGCTATGCTAGGAGTTTCTCTGCGTGATCGAATCAGAAATGAGGAGATCCGCAGAAGAACCAAAGTCACCGACATGGCTCTGCGAGTCGCTAAACTTAAGTGGCACTGAGCAGGGCATATTGCTCGTAGAACCGATGGCCGATGGGGCAGTAAGGTTCTGGAGTGGCGGCCACGTACTGGAAGCCGCAGCGTAGGAAGGCCCCCAACAAAGGTGGATGATAACCTGGTGAAGGTCGCGGGAAGCCGATGGATGCGGGCAGCACAAGACCGGACGATGTGGAAAGCCTTGGGGAGGCCTTTGTCCAGCAGTGGACATCTATAGGCTGAAAGAAGAAGGGAAGAGAAGATACAAAGTAAAGCCTCAATTGCTGCAAATTTTCGTTTCCATATGTTTCATAAATTTTAATCTCAACAAACTTGTCACTACGTAGGTCAATATAACGTAGTACCAATAACACGATACATACTTATATCCCTTCCGTAATTCTGTGTTTCTAGTATCGTTGAAGTCTACCGCAGACCGTGTTCTTTCTCAGAACTTCAGAATATGTATGTTGAAATAGTATTAAAATCCCATACAATAAATATCCTTTAATATCATCAAAAAAAGCCGTGCCCTTGCTATGTATATGTATACCAGATATGTTGCCAGTTGCAAATATTCGCATCCGCAAATACGGAGTTTCTACTACGGCTACTTCAATGTGGAGCATATGATTGATCTTAAATGTCCAAATCCGCATAGATTTGGACATTTGACATGACTTAAAAAGGAGAGTTAAGAAAAGTGTAAGATAAAAACTATTTATTCAAAAAAAAACAACCATCTTAAAAAAAGCCTCTAAAGTGATTAATAAATAATTTCGGAAGTAGGTGTCTTTGGTTTTTGTTTTTTTTTTGCCTCGTTTTGTACCTTAATTATATTATTTCTTAAACATCTGACTTAAACACTATGCATCCGCAATCGCATCTGCGGATGTAAAAAATAGACATTCGCAACATCCCTTTAACTAAACGTTCTATTGTTTTGTTAGCTGTTCTATCTTTCGAAGCCAGCTCACCTGTCTCGCTGCGGAGGTACCATGAAGGTAGGTCCACCTCGTGGCCGTGAGGGTCCAGGGTACCGCAAGATCTTGCCCGATGTGTGTGGCACGTTCAGCATGCCGAACATCTACGACAAATTAAGTGTTATTAATAAATAAATTTGGTGGTCCGTGGTGGCGCGGAAGAGTTCCTGAGACCTATATTCAACGGTGGGACAGTCCAGTGATAACAAAAATCTTGTCTAGGATTGTAGCT
Source organism: Sesamia nonagrioides (assembly GCA_017933935.1). Lineage (NCBI taxonomy): Eukaryota > Metazoa > Arthropoda > Insecta > Lepidoptera > Noctuidae > Sesamia > Sesamia nonagrioides. The sequence continues at coordinate 29,791 of JADWQK010001000.1, forward strand.
TTTATCCAGGAAGAGTGTGAGGAGTCAGTGTCCACTTGAGTTTCTTGTTTGTTCTTCCAGGTTTTTATTTATTTATTTATTTATACTTTCGCACAAAGAAAATGTACAGAGGCGGACTCGGCGGAGGCGGTTTTTCTAAATAACACTTCAAGAAATACATACCTCGTACATAGAGGTATGCAAATACCCTTTTTCCCATGGCAGAAATGGTAAATAAAATTGAAATCAGGTATATTTCATAAATGTCATCATCAAATGCAATATGTTTATTTTTTATAAACTAGTGCTTGATAGCAATTCCGCCTGATGGTAAGCAGTGAGTGATGCAATCGTTGATGGTAAAGCTCGCTAGTTTATTAAGCCTATTTGCTCAAAAAACCGACTGAATAGGGATGGAAGACGGCAGTTGAGCTGAGATGATGTAATGTGAAATCCAATATCACGACCAACGATGTTGCGCCAGAGGGAGATTGATCTGAGAGATCTCCGCGACCAACCTCCTGACACAACGTTTGGTGCATCGTACCCAGCACACACATCCCAACGCAACTGCTAAGACACGTCCTCCAGCTGGTTTCACGAGACATCATGCCGGAACACGACGAATCGCGTGGCGGCAAGATTTTGTCTGGTGGGTGGTAACTCTGCCGGCAGCCGATGTTATGACTTATGGCCTACCAATGAGAAACACGTGCTCTTCTTTATCATTAGAATCTCACATTTATAACATTAATGAACAAACATGTTTTAATGTGACAAATTTGTACCTACGTCCGTCTTTGCACAATCCTAAACAATTAAGTTGTGTTTTGTTTTGTGTAGGCACCCTGATGCGTTGAGTTTGGAGAAATACAATCTCGTTATAGGATTAAATACTCGCGGCCGTTGCGTAAGGAGGCGTGAGTTCGATCCCCGCACAGCGCAAGTATTTGTATGCATGAATATGAATATTTGCACTGGTCTGGTCGTGCCTCGGAAAGCACGTTAAGCCGTTGGTCCCGGCTGCCATACGAACATCTAGTGGCAGTCGTTACGGGTTGTTGGAGTCCTCAAAAGTCTAACAATTGGTCTAACTGCAATGCTTAGATATCGCCTTCGGGTTGTGGAGGTCAGACGGCAGTCGCTTCACGGAAAATATCGAAGTTTAGCCAAATTCAGCAGTTACACTGGTAAAGCGGACCCCTGATTCCAAAGCTGAAAAAGCTGCGGATGCGACTGGGATTAACGCTGAGATGATGATGATGATGATGACTCTATATTTTCAGCGACCCTGATTCCCTTCTTCACAAACTACATTAAATTTAAGTTCAATGCGTCTTTTTCTTTTGATTTCAATAAGAAAAGGACAGAAGATAAAATGTTAGTTTAGACTTGTCAAATTAGTCCGCTCATGAAGTCATCATCATCATCATCATCCCAGCGTTAATCCCAGTCGCATCCGAAGCCTTTTCAGCTTTGGAGTCTGGGGTCCGCTTTACCAGTCAAACTGCTGATATGGCTAAACTTCGACATTTTCCGTGAAGCGACTGCCGTCTGGCCTCCACAACCCGAAGGCGACATCGAAGCATTGCAGTTAGACCAATTGCTGGACTTTTGAGGGCTCCAACAACCCGTAACGACTGCCACTAGATGTTCGTATGGCAACCGGGACCAACGGCTTATCGTGCTTTCCGAGGCACGACTAGACCAGTGCAAATATTCATATTCATGCATACAAATATTTGCACTGTGCGGGGATCGAATCCGCGCCACCTTGCGCAGCGGCCGCGTCCGCTACCGCTACGCCACGGAGGCTGTCAAGTCCGCTCATGAAGTAAATTGACTTATTTTGGTCGCCATGTTTACAATCGCGTCTAAACTGTCTATGGAGTAATTTAATTTGACAGGAATAAACCCAAATTTTATGTTCTATTCTTTTTTAAAGAAATAGTAAAAGATGCACTTCAAATTAATTTACCTAGTTTGTAAACAAGAGAATTGGCGCCATTATTAATCTTTATTCATTTTGAACTGTTAAAATGAAATCAATTGCTACTGATAGTGTGATGCGCAATTATTCCTAAAGTTATACAATATGTAAAGAAAACCCTGTCCGACCCGTGAGGATAATAAAGGTTAGGTAAACACTTGACCAAATATAATATAAAATTTTACATAATCATCATTGTAACAATACTAATGAATTTTGAAATAATCCTTTTTTCCCGGGAATTAATTCCAATTTCCCCGAAATCTGGTAATTTTTAAAAAAGTGACAACACCGATATTATTATAAGCGAATAGCGACGCGACACGTCACAGGTGCCGCGTGCCCTGCCCCCCGCCGCCGCCCGCGGAAGGGGTTGCATACAGCACATGTATTAAGTTATCTCTTTTTGCGAAATAATATTTATATTTTTAGGGGGATTTTTTTTTTTAAGTTTTGCCTGTCTTTGTGGGCATTATTAGAATCAGTTATCGATACCTAACAATACCTTCACGGATCGGACAGGGTTTTCTTTACATATTGTATAAGAATAATAAACCTTCCTTAAAATAACGAAAATATCGAATTAGCCGAGCTATTTTCCAGCCATTTGCGAGTAAATTTTATTTAAATACACGAATCTTAAAATAGTTTTTTTCTTAATAAAACAAACAAATTCGCACTACTCGGCAACAGATGGCGCTGTTACAAAACTGAAATTCCCGCGAAAACCCGCATTCTTAATATAGCATAACAAAATAAAGCAGTGCCTAAGATAAATGCCTGTATTAAGCGTGGGTAGCCACTGTTCATAATGACTTGCCATTTCGCAAAGGTCACAAGGACAATTCCCAATGAGGCACCAAAGTTATTCTGTGGAAATAGGGTTAGGAGACTGTGCACAATAGCTGTTCGTTGAGGCAAAGGAAGAATGCTTCCTGCCTAGTTTTTGTTTTATGTAATTTGGCTTGGAAATAAGTGTTACATTTTTAGCAGTTTTTCAAGGGTTTCTTCACTCTATTTGAAATAAGTAGGTACTTAACTAATTTCGTCAATTAGTTAAGTATTACTTACTTCAAATCGAGTGAAGAGTAGTAGTAAGTAGAGACAAGGAAACTTTATTTTAATATTTTTATTAGTTTTTGTTTATAAGTGCCTTTCATAAAAACAAATACAACTAAATCAAAACGCTTTGTGTAGGTACATACCTATCTTTTACAAAGAAATATATACTAAATCTAATAATAAAATAAGCTATTAAAGGAAAAAAAAAACGCTAAAATTGTATGAAAATTGAATTAATTACTATAAATTGACTCTCAGACGGCAGCCTTTTACTTAATTAATTACCTTTAAAGAGAAATATGATTTCTTGAGAAGCTTTTATTATTAATTTATTTATGTACATAATATAACAACAGACAACCATTGTATAATGTGATGGTATAAAATAAGACAGAAAAAGAACAAAATGTGCTTTCGCGACCCTGCCAGGATTCGAACCTGGAATCTTCTGATCCGTAGTCAGACGCGTTATCCATTGCGCCACAGGGCCAAGTAACGACTTCGTTAAAAATACTCTTTCCTTCTTATTGCTCCGTATAGCGATGACGTCACAAGATGGAGGCACATTTTTGTTTTTAGGGTTCCGTACCTAAAAGGTAAAAAAAACGAAACCCTATTCATGAGACCTCGCTGTCCCTCTGTCCGTCTCTCCGGCCGTCCGTCGTGTCACCAGGCTGTATCTCATGAACCGTAATAGCTACACAGTTGAAATTTTCAGAGAATATGTATTTTGTTGCCGCTATAACAACACATACTAAAAATAAAAATATTTAAGGGTATAATAAAATATTTATACAACAAACGTGTTTTTTTTTGCCGTTTTTTGTTCCATTTTAAGAACGGAAATAGAAAGACGCTTGAAATGTTCACAGTAGGTATATTTGCTTATACAGTATGTTAAATAACAGAGGGCGTTCCCTTAAACTCGTTAATATATATCATTAATAGATTAAAATAAAAATATCAGCATAGAAAAATAAGCATAAAAAAATCGGAATAAAAAAAAATTCTCATTGGAAATAAATTTGAAACCTCCTGTTTTAAATGAAAATAGTAGTCGTCATGTATAAATAAATTGCGACGTTGCCGTCTTTCATGTTCGCGTGTACAGTGTGTTTCTTTTACAAGTCAATTTAAAATTTTTATTGAATATTTTGTTATTGGAAAAAATTTTAAAACATTTTGTTTTCGAATGGAAATATTTTTTTTAGCATGTATGTATGCTATACTATTTCGGGTTAACGGGAACGCCCTCTGTTAGTTAACATACTGTATATTAAACCTAAAAATAAATAATGAAATTAAAATAAAATAAATATTGAAGGGAGACCAAACATCAACAAGACAGCAAACGTGATTTTTTTTGCCGTTTTTAAAGATAATGGTACGGAACTATCGTGCGAGAATCCGACTCGCACTTCGCCGTTTTTTTTATTTATACATGGAACGCACTTCTTGTTGTTTGGGTTGAATTATGTTTTGAACGTCTAGGCTGAGCGATGCACGGACATACAAAACATTGCGTGATTAGCGACTTACCTATAGCTAAATATGAATGATAAAAAATTACTTAGAAAAAAAAAACAAAAATGCAATGTAACCTGGATAAGTCATAAGAGACCAGGATTCTTTATGACTTAAAGAGGCTTTTCATTTAGACAGTTTCACAGGTAACAAATACTCAGGTCTCAGAAGACAGTTCCCCTATTATTATTAGTATTAGAGGCATTCCCGCTAAACAAATTTAAGTTTTACCGTTATTAAATTAATTATTGAGGGGAGTCTGCTCAGTAAAAATGCCTATCCAGACCAATAATAAAAATTATAAGTTATTAATTAGCATATTAAACTACGGTAATTAAATTGTAGGAGTAAAATATGAACCAAATGCGTTTTCATTCTCAAAAAGGTTATAAAGACTTAAATATTTCCAGTAACAAAGGGACGAAGAAGGGACAAACGTGTCGGGACCTTATTGTAATTATCAGTAGTAGTCATCATCATCAACCGTTTTACCGTCCTACTGCTGGGCACAGATCTCCTCTCATACAGAGAAGGATTGAGCGTAATCACCACGCTTGCTCAATGCGGGTTGGCGATTTCAGACTTAAAGTCAAGGTTTTCTCAAGATGTTTTCCTTTACCTTTTAACCAGTCATTGGTGTCCAAGATATACTTAGAAAGTACATATAACTTAGAAAAGTTACATTGGTACTTGCTTGACCTGGAATTGAACTCGCACAATAGGGATGTTTCCTGGGTAAAAAAATTGATTCTAATTAGTCCGTCATTCAGATTATACAAAAATATTGGATACGTATATTTTGTTTTATCAAATCAATCAACATTGACAAATATAAAAGGCATCAAAGATCAGGATTGGAGGCTGGTGACGTCACTGGTCGCTAATAAGTGTAGCGTGCAGTGATGTCACACGAGTTTTCAACGCGCTGTGTCGTCTTCATTTTTTGTTTATATGAAAAAAGAACAAATATGTGTCTAGTATTTTTTGGAAATCTGACTGACGGACTAATTAGGTTTTTTTAGTCAAATACCCTATTATACTTAAGAGGATGGTGTTTTAACCACTAGGCCACCACAAATTCAGTAGTAGTAATTAGTAAGATTCCACTAACAATTTACACCATCGACATGGTAGGTACTAATGGACATGCCGTACGCGTATAATTTGCAGTAATTTTTTGGTTTGATAAGAGTGAAAGAGATGGCCTATGCTTTCGGTCTAGCACTATCTCTTTTCTCATAGATGATTGATGATTTTGAGAGATAGACTGAAACTTCGTTTCCTCTCTTTCTCGGTGGTAGGCCTCTACATCGGCTGCCGGCTGAAGTTACTACCCACCAGACAAAGTCTTGCCGCCAAGCGGTTCGTCGTGTTCATGTGTCATGTTGTCTGGTGAAGCCGTACGGAGGACAGGTGTAAGTAGTTGTGTTGCGATGTGTGCCGGGTACGATGCACTCAATGTTGTTGAGTTTGGTCGAGGAGGGTCTCCAGACCAATCTCCCTCTGGCGCAGCATCATTGGTCGTGCTGTTGGGTTGAATATTGCATCACCTCGCTCAATTGCCGTTTTCCTTCCTATTCACTCAGTTTTCTTTGAGTGAATAGACTTAATAAGCTAGTTCGCTTTACCATTAACGATTGCATCACTGCTTACCATCAGGCGGGATTGCGGTCAAGCAGTAGTTTATATTAAGAAAAAAAGAAACAGATTGCCACAATTCTCGTCTCTAAGGCCTGCCCATTAGTATAATATGTCGATGATTTAGATTTACAAGTTTATCAACTTCACAGCCATTAGGTACAGTAATACCAAACTCCAGAATTCTCAAAAAAACTACTAAATTCCATTACGCAAAAAACTTTTTACAAAAAAACAGAAACCGATTTCAAAAAACAACATAAAAGGAAAAACAATTTAAATTTTGTCATGGCTCTAGAAGTCGGTCGAGCTAAAGAACAGAAACTCGAGACACCAAACTTCTAGAGCCATGACAAAGTTAAAATTCGTTTTCAAAATTAAAAAATTTTTATTTCATGCTTTGAAAATTACTTTTCACCTCAAAACAATAGTGGCAGCCATAACCCATGTTAGAATACGTTCGCATCAATACGAAAAAACTATAGAACCGATTTTGATTAAACTTGTAAGTAGCATTCCTTGAACAAAACATGAGTACAACAAATAAAATTGCTTAAATCTTCAGTTTCCCTTATTGTATGCTTTTGAGTGAATTCGGCGCCGCTGTACGGCGTTGTAGGAGCCTTCTTTCCATAAAAGTATAGACGCATTCCATATATGTATATGAATGTATGTATATACATATTTTTAATCACAACCTCCGTGGCGTAGCGGTAGTGTTGGAATCTGTGTAATTTCTGGTATTGTTGAATAAATGTTGAAAAGAATAAAAACAGTAAAAACAGTATATGATATGTAGTTGCTATATTCGAAAGTGAGTCATATCTACTTATTTCTTTTAATATTGACATTAGAACAAAATATCAAAAAGTACTTAGTACTGAAAAGACCAAGTAGTTTTACAACATCCGCCCTTAATGGAAATAAAAAAGACAAAGTAGTAATGCTAAACATAATACAAATAAAACATTACTACCAGACTAAATAGATACAAAATATAAACCGACCAAAAATAAATAGAAAATTATTCTACCTATTTATCAAACCCATATTAACAACGCACCTAAGATGTTTTACGCGCCTTAAGTAGTAGGTATATATTTTATGTCTATAAGACCCTCCGTAACCTTTTCACGAATAAAATGATATCTCGTATCAATATGTTTGGTTCTATTGTGGTGGACTGGATTGAGCACAAGTTTCTGTGCACTTTGACTATCGTTGCATAACAACACCCGATCAGCAAAATCAGTAATGTCACACACTAACCGTCTGAGGAAAATAGCCTCCTTTGCAGCACTGGTCAAGGACATATACTCAGCTTCTGTAGAAGATAAGGCTACCGTCGGCTGTTTCTTACACTCCCAGCTAATAGGTCCACCTGCTAGCGTAAAGTAGTAACCGGTGTACGACCGGCGGTCATGCACACAGTTCGCCCAGTCAGCATCCGTGTATCCACACAGATGTCCACCAACTTTCCTGTAAGTAATACAGTAATCCACAGTACCTTTTAAATACTGTAACACCCTTTTTGCTGCCAACCAATGCCTTTTATCAAAACAGCTATTAAACTGACTTAAATAGCTTGTGGCATAAGCTATATCGGGTCTCGTATTCACAGCTAGGTACATGAGACATCCTATCAAGTTTTGGTAAGGATATTCGCCAAGAGATGTTGAATTACCTTTCTCTAACTTATTATTCTCCAAAGGTGTAGACATCTCCTTACAATCTCGCATATTAAACCGCTCCAACACTGCCTGAATGTAGTTCTTCTGACTAACCACGATTTTATCGTCATCACGGATAATATTTAAGCCTAAACAATACGACAATTGTCCCAAATCTTTTATTGAGAAAAATTTTTCCAAGTCATTTTTGACAATGTCAAATGAACTTTTTTCTTTGTAAAAGACAATAAGATCATCGACATAGACTGCGAAAATTATTGTTTCACTACCAAACTTTTTCAAATAAACACATGATTCCGCAGATGTTCGTGCAAAGCCAATTTTTGATAGGGTTTGATGCAATTTAATATTCTAGGCTCGAGCTGCCTGCTTCAACCCATAAATGGATTTTCTGAGCAAACAGACTTTACCTTCTGCCCCGTGCTCAGCAAATCCCTCAGGCTGTTGCATGTACACTTCCTCCTCTAAGTCCCCATTGAGGAATGCGGTATCAACATCCATGTGTTGTATTTTCAAATCCATTTCTGCCGCCAACGCTATAAGGGTACGCAGAGATGAATTTCGAACCACAGGGGCAAATGTTTCATTATAGTCAGTCCCCCAAACTTGACTAAAACCTTTCGCAACTAGTCGTGCCTTATATTTGACTATTGCACCGTGCGCGTCTCTCTTTATCTTGAACACCCATTTACATGGAATAACCCTTTTATTTGGTTTATACACTAATGTCCAAGTTTGCTTATTCAACAAGGCATTATACTCATCATTCATTGCGGAGATCCAGTTATCTTTATCAACGCTATTAATAGCTTCACGATAACTTTTCGGATCCTCACATAACAAGTCATCACCGAGAGTGCCGTATGAATAATAATCTGGAGGCTTACGTACTCGTACAGGATATCGTCTTTCAGGATAAACATCACTGGATTCATTTGAAGGAACCAGAGACAGATCAGTTTGTTTACCCGATTGTGAAGACTCCACGTCACCTACATCACCCGTTTCATCAGTCGCGTCCACAAAAACCTCAGCTTGCTCTACCGGGGCCATCTCCACGTCTTCTGAAGTAGGTGAAGAAGAAGTAGAAGCAGATGAGATAGAAGTTGCCAGTGGCGATGTGGTATCTGAAGAAGTTTGTGAAAACCAGTTAATGACATTGGGACTCATAACAAGATCAGGCTGAACAGGCTTATCCTTCAATCCTGAAAAGTTATTTTCAAAAAACGTAATATCCCGTGACTTAATCAATCTCCGAGGGGTCTCCGAGGAAATAATAACTTCTTGGATCGTCTGAATATCCAATAAATATACATTCAGAAGCTTTCATATCTAGCTTAGTTCTTTGGCATGAAGGCACGTGAACTAAAGCTCGACAACCAAACACCCTTAAATGAGACAGGTTGGGTTTATTCCCACACCACATTTCATATGGTGTCTTACCATGAAGTGCACGATGAGGTGACCTATTCTTTAAATAAACACTGGTCTCAACAGCATCTTGCCAAAAAGCTTTCGACAGAGAGCTCTGTGCCAGCAAGGTACGGGCCTTCTCCACAATACTGCGATTGCAACGTTCACTTACCCCATTTTGTTGAGGGCTATATGGTACAGACGTTTCATGTCGAATCCCTTGAGCCTGCAAATAGTCTGTCAACTCCTTATTGACATACTCAGTCCCATTGTCTGACCGAAGGGTTCGAATTTTAGTGCCAGTCTGTCTCTCAACAAGTGTTTGGAAAACACAAAAATACTTCTGAACTTCTGTCTTAGATGACATACAATATAGGGTTATAAAACGTGTATAATCATCTACAAAAATAATAAAATATTTATTGCCTTTAAAAGATTCAGTGGACAGGGGTCCACAAACATCCGTATGGACCAATTCTAATGGTGACGAAGCCTTCTTATACTTTATCCCTTTGAAAGGTTTCCGGGCCTGCTTACCTTCTACACAAGGTACGCATGGTTCTTTGTCAACCTCAGTATACTCCACACCAACAGCTAGACCTTTTCTGAGTAGATCCATACCAATACGGCAGAGGTGCCCTAGACGCTTATGCCAAAGCTGAAACTGGGACAAATTAGTGTGAACATTATAAGCTGAAACACTTTGCGGCTTTACTGTACAATCTAAAGTGTACAATCCACCACAAATAGAACCATGTAAAATAGGACCATTTGTAAAAGAAACATCATTAGAATTATAAAAATTACAGCCATTACTATCAAAAACAACTGAGAGACCTTTCTCTACTGCTTTTTTAACCGACAGTAAATTACAATCTAGATCAGGAACATGTACAACATTAGAAATCTTCTTGTAATTGGTATTTGTGTCAATCGCAACATCTCCTAAGCCCACAGCCGGCAAACTTTTACCATTTGCGATAGTTATCTTCCCATCATGGGGTTGATAACTATTAAACCATTCAGCATGTGGAGTCATGTGAGTAGTCGCACCAGAGTCGATAATCCATTTCTCAGATATCTTAACATTAGGTGCAGACAAAGCCAGTTCCGTGACACCATCCAAAACCAATTTCGTGACATTTCCTGAACTTGAAACAACTAATCCCTTATCCTTAGAACAACTTTCTGTAGAGCAACTCGCCTTTGCCTTTTTCTCCTTCTTTTTGAGAGGGCAATTAGGGCTCTTGTGCCCAGGCCTCTTACATCTAAAGCAAATAACTTGTTTTGTTTGCAACGCAGTCACATCATCTTTAGTCTCCTTCGTCATTTCGCTCAACAACTTAGTCCTCACCAAATCTGTTGTGACTTCGACGCTCCCATTCTCAAGCGCCATGATCATGGGCTCGAAACGAGACGTCAGACCTCCCAATATAATTGCTGCCAGAGAACTATCTTCTATGGTCTTGCCAATATCGACCAGGTCTAGTGCTGTTGTAGTTATTGCGGTTAAGTAAGCCTCTACGTCAGAAAAGTCAGATAAGGAGTACCTGTACAACTTGCGTTCCAGTGACAATTTACGACCCAAACTGCGATCCTCGTAGGATTTTTGAAGAGCATCCCACGCTTCTTTTGCGGTCTTAGCTGGTCGAACAATCGAAATAGCAGCACCATCTACAGTAAGGCATATCTTAGAAAGAGCCTTTTCATCCTTACGTACATCGTCGGGCGTCTTATTCCCTTCAAATGTTCCGCTTACTGTTTCCAATAATCCTTCATGCATTAACAACATTCGCATTTTAAATTTCCACACTGTGTATCCTTCTCTATTACAAAGCATCGGAATACCATTTAGGGACATACCAGAAACTGCAGCAGACATGGTTACTAGGTATATTTTCCACCACCAATCTCCTTTTAAATTTGATTGTAAAATATACAGAGCTTCGTGCTGATAACGTATGTTGGAATCTGTGTAATTTCTGGTATTGTTGAATAAATGTTGAAAAGAATAAAAACAGTAAAAACAGTATATGATAGTTGCTATATTCGAAAGTGAGTCATATCTACTTATTTCTTTTAATATTGACATTAGAACAAAATATCAAAAAGTACTTAGTACTGAAAAGACCAAGTAGTTTTACAACAGGTAGCGAACGCGGCCGTTGCGCAAGGAGGCGCGGCTTCGATCCCCGGACAGTGCAAATATTTGTATGCATGCATATGCATATTTGCACTGGTCTGGTCGTGCCTCGGCAAGCCCGTTAAGGCGTTGGTCCCGGTTGCCATACGAACATCTAATAGCGGTCGTTACGGGTTGTTAGAGCCCTCAAAAGTCCAAATATTAAAGTCTAACTGCAATGCTTCGATATCGCCTTCGGGTTGTGGAGGTCAGACGGCAGTCGTTTCACGGAAAAATATCAAAGTTTAGCCAAAATCAGTAAGTTAAACTAAAAAGACTGGTAAAGCGGACCCCAGAATCCAAAGCTGAAAAAACTTCGCATGCGACTGGGGTTAATGCTGAGATGATGATGATGATGATGAACAGTACATAATACATAGGTACATGGTGGATATACTACACAGTCAAAACCCATTAAAATGCAATCTCTCCCTAGTTCTGTTCTGTCTCCTGCTTATTATGGAGGGAAGTGGAAAAAATATCTTTTTTCTTACTCCTCCGCTATTCTTTTCTGATTAATTTCGTTGCGGGACCCAAGACAGTTGAATCGTTTCTCCGGGACTCGTTGAGCTTCATTGCTCGGCGTTTATCTGGCGGTCTCCACTGTTGATTCTGGCTTTCAGGAGTTGCAGTGGGTTGGGAACAGTGTGGCGGGTTTTGTCCCAAATAAGAATCTCTCCTTCTCATTAATACATAATGCATGTGTTAAATTACACTTCTTTTGGCAGATCAATACGCGATCCTTCTCTTGAAAGCAATTAAATGAACTGTTTGGCCAAACACAGACTGTCTCTTAAGACACAGGTCCCCTAGTTTAAGAGGCAGGGTTTATAATTTTCGGTTATATAGATTTAGTTAAATAATTTGTATGTATGACCTACCACCTTTTTTTTTGTTAGGATGGGAAATCATCAAATGACTTCTCCCACTCTGGGCGGAGCGGAAGGGCGTGTCAGACTTTTACTGACAAAACCCATCCGTGTTTCTTCACTTGCCTGTGTGACGGCCAGGGCCACGGTTTCTTGTTTAACACCAACCCGCCAACCACCAACCCCTGACCCAGGAGGCATCGATCTTCGTGAACTCTGTCACGATATGCTGACATCTCTTTGAAGCGCGCGTGAAACACGACGCGCCGTCGACTCGGGCCTGGTCCTTACGGTGGCTGGGGGTTTAGTGTCATCTCCCGACCAGGGTGTCTCCTGCGGCGGCTAGTGGCGTGAGGGCCCTGGGATTCCCGTTGCCTCACGCGCTCCGCCTCCTCCTTTGCCAGCAACACTGCTTCGCAGGAGGTGTCGGCCTGACATGCATTCTCGCTTCGGACCATGACCTAGACCAGGGTCGGACGCGAGAGATCGCTGCCGATCGCCGCTACGAGGACACGGCGGTGCTCTACGCAAGCCGGGAAGAACTTTAGCTAAAATCTGATGATGATGTTTGTGTACAATAGCGCAGTGAATGAATATAGTATTTTACCGAATATGATGATAGTACCGACTTTAATCTATACTAATACAATATGTAAAGAAAACCCTATCCGACCCATAAGGATAATAAAGGTTAGGTAAACACATGACCAAATATAATATAAAATTTTACATAATCATCATAGTAACAATACTAATGAATTTTGGAATAATCCTTTTTTCCCGGGAATTAATTCCAATTTCCCCGAAATTTGGTAATTTTTAAAAAAGTGACAACACCGGTTTTATTATAAGCGAATAGCAACGCGACCACGTCACAGGTGCCGCGTGCCCTGCCCCCCGCCGCTTGCGGAAGGGGTTGCTTACCGCACATGTATTAAGTTACCTCTTTTTGCGAAATAATATTTATTTTTTTAGGGGGATTTTTTTTAAAGCTTAACCTGTCTTTTTGGGCATTAGTAGAATCAGTTATCGATACATAACAATACCTTCACGGATCGGACAGGGTTTTCTTTACATATTGTATATAAAACTGAAGAGTTTGTTTGTATGTTTGTTTGTTTTAACGCGCTAATCTCAGAAACTAGTGGTCCGATTTGAAAAAAAAACTTTTTGAGTTGGATACCCCATTAATCCAGGAAGGCTTTATTCTATATACCATTACGTTGCAACCAATAGGAGCGGAGCATAACTAACTCCACGCGAACGAAGTCGCTCGCGGCCGCTACTACTGAATAAAGCAATTTGTGAAAAATTATTCCTTAACAATTCCAAAATTCCAGTTTTCTCGATCGTGGGCCACAAAATCGGCTGCCGGCATACAACAAACGTGATTTTTTTTGGCATTTTTTAGTCTATATTAATAACGGAAATAGAAAGACCCTTGAAATTATCACAGTATATTTGTTTATACAGTATGTTAACTAACAGAGGGCGTTCCCGTTAACCCGAAATAGTATAGCATACATACATGCTAAAAAAAATATTTTCATTCGAAAACAAAATGTTTTAAAATTTTTTCCAATAAGAAAATATTCAATAAAAATTTTAAATTGACATATAAAAGAAACACACTGTACACGCGAACATGAAAGACGGCAACGTCGCAATTTAGTTATACATGACGACTACTATTTTGATTTAAAACAGGTTTCAAATTTATTTCCAATTAGAATTTTTTTTTATTCGGATTTTTTTATGTTTATTTTTCTATGCTGATATTTTTATTTTAATCTATTAAAGATATATATTAACGAGTTTAAGGGAACGCCCTCTGTTATTTAACATACTGTATATTAAAATCAAAAATAAATAATTCAATTATAATAAAATAAATATTGGCTCCCATACCTTTTCTGCTCCATATTGCACTTGGCCGGGTTTTTTTTCAACCTCATATAGTTTGCCTCTTTATAATATTAGCTGTATAACCTGACCTTACAAAGGTAATCGCTTCATGATTACATTTTGTTCATATTACCTCGATACTTAAGTACTCAAGGGCCAAAGAGGTCTATAAACGGTAGCTGCGTGGGTTGCGAAATGTGAATCGTTATTCGAGTGATTAAGCCCCTAATAGATTCGCTAGGCAACATAATGGAGCCTTAATTAATTCTATAATACCTACATTTACGAGAGGAGAAAGAGTCTAGAAATAATAATATCAGCACATGTCTGAAGATAAGGTTAAGCTTGGCTTAGCTCGCCAGCTTGGGAGGAGCAGCGCCGTGTCCTCACAAATGAAGTAGGAGGCGACCTGTCGCTGCCGGCAGTAGTGCGGAGGATGGTCGGTAGCGCAGTGTCGTGGGACGCGGTGGTGTCCTTCTGCGAGGACGTGATGGAGCGTGGTGAAGCTGCGGAACGGGAGAGGGAGTTCTCAACTCCCTTCCTGGGCCGCAGAAGACGCACCGGGCGTCGAGGAAAGGCGGATAACGCCCTCTTCCGCCCCCCATGAATGGGTCCAGGGGCGAGGGACATGGGGAAGTCCCCGCCCCCTATTTGTTGGACCCCGAGGCGGAGGTGCGAGCTAGTTTCGGCGCGCGCCTCTAAGGCGATGCACGGGGTAGTTTAACACCCCACTACCCCGTGCTGGAGACGAGGCTCGGACGGACCGGGCCAGCACGAGAGTGTGGGGCCGTGGAAGAATTTAGACTCCCACGGTCCCACGCGCGCTCGTGATAGAAGAAGCACCGGGGTGGTTTTAGTCAGTAAAAGTCTGACAGACCCCGTCACCCATCCCAGAGCGGCGGACATCCTATGAGGATTTCCACACCGAAAAATAAAAAAATGGGTTAGCTCGCCGCCCGGTGACGACCAGGCCGGGTCGACGGTTGTGTTTCACGCGCACCTCAAAAAGATGCCAGCACATCGTGACGGGGTCCACGAAGACCGATGCCTCTTGGGTTAGGGTTGCGGGTTGGTTAAAAAAGAAACCGTGGCCCTGGCGCACAGGAACACGGGTTGGTTTTAGTCAGTAAAAGTCTGCCCAGTATGGGAGAGGTCTTTTGATGAATTCCCATCCAGAACAAAAAACATTCTACGATTCCCACATTGGTGACACCCTGGCGTTTCCTCCTGGCTTATACGGAACAGGAACCTCCTGAAACCAGTGAGGACCTGCGTCAGGCGGAAGGTGAGGGCGCCCTGGCGCCTCTCTAGCCTCTCCTAAAAGAGAGGACTTACTGCCGCTAATCGCGTCTAAACTGTCTATGGAGTATTTTCATTTGATAGGATTAAACTAATATATTATCTTCTATCCTTTTCTTAATGTAATAGAAAGAGAAAGATGCACATTATTTAAAATTAGTTTAGTTTTTTTTTCTTGTAGTGTGGCACTAGTTATGACTTTGTGCCAATGTCAAGTAAAATAAAAATCTTTAAAAGTTCTTCTTTCTTTCTCTTACGGCTTCGCACGGTTTGTGCATTTAGCCAATGTCACGTAATGAATTAATCATGTCGAAAAAAACGGCCGCGCGGACCGAACACGGAGGAAGATTTGGTTCAAAGCCATGATGTGGCCACTATGCTACAATATTTCACTGTTCTTTATGAATTATTCATTGAGTGCACTTTTTACTACATATATCACGCGTTTTTATTTAGTAAACGACACTATAAATAATTTAAAAGTCCAATGAAAAATGAGCGTGGCACTCATCTTAGCTTCCCGCCAAAACTCCAATTGTGAACTTCATTAGTTTAGTTTGTAAACTATAGAACCTGCAACCATTACTTTGAATTTGAGAAATAGGTATTAGAAGAAACTCTCGCCGTCGCGCCGCTTTCAACCTTTCCCGCTAAAGTGCGAAAGGGACAGTTACAACTCAGAGTGATTTTATCTTCAAAAACGTTGACTAAAAGATGTTTCGTATTCCGCTGTTTTCTTTTTCAAAACATGACAGATCTCAATTATTTTTACATCAAAATTTATAAGATGGGTATATCTATGCCTCTATTATTTTCTTTTTTGTCAAAAACTTATAACATTTGTGTAATAGTCGTCTGAACATCGCAGTAAAAATGGGTTATTTTTCGGGATTTTGAAATATCATATTTCCTTAATTAATCAAGTTTTCGAAAAAATCAAATAAAATGGGCACGTATAATCAAGGTGTGAAATTGTAGAAAAAAAAATCTTTGCTCTAAGGTCCGTATTACAGAACGTCACTCAAAACTCAAGCTTTACTTAAGTCTCATTTCAAGCCATTTGATTGGTTGAAACCAGTTTTAAGTAATATCTAAGTAGAGATCATTTTTTTTTTTTTTTTAATAGTCATAAACTAGTGCTTGACTGCAATCCCGCCTGATGGTAAGCAGTGATGCAATCGTTGATGGTAAAGCACACTAGCTTATTAAGCCTACTCACTCAAAAAAACTGAGTGAATAGGAAGGAAGACGGCAGTTGAGCGAGGTGATGCAATGTTTAACTCAACAACACGACCAACGATGCTGCGCCAGAGGGTGATCTGGAGAGCCTTCACGACCAAACTCCCGACACAACAACATTAGGCACATCGTACCCGGCACACATCGCAACACAACTGGTCAGACCCGTTCTCCGTACGGCTTCACCAGACATCATGATTGGTTGAAACCAGTTTTAAGTAATATTTAAGTAGAGATCAATGCTTGAGTTTCCTTCTGGAATACGGACCTAAAAGCGTTATCCACGAAGAAAGCAGCGGAATATGTTTGTATGGAGAAAATGCCTCTAGAGTCCCCTCTTAATACGGCATTGCTTATTTAGTGATTTGATAATTATTTTTAATGAAAAGTTTTCACTGCGAAATTGGTACAACAGTAGACCGCATATTCACCCGACATCTAGATATGTATGATTATGTAGGTACTGTTTATCATTATCATCTCAGCGTTAACCGCAGTCGCATCCGAAGCTTTTTCAGTTTTGGAGTTTGGGGTCCGCTTTACCAGTCTAACTGCTGATTTTGGCTAAACTTTGATATTTTTCCGTGAAGCGACTGCCATCTGGCCTCCTGGCTAGTTAGATAGTTGGACTTTTGACGGCTTCAACAACCCGTAACGACTGCTATTAGATGTTCGTATGGCAACCGGGGCCAACGGCTTAACGTGCTTTCCGAGGCACGACCAGACCAGTGCAAATATTCATATTTATGTATATAAATACTAGCTTTCCGCCCGCGGCTTCGCCCGCGTGGAGTTCGGTTATATCGCGCTTTTTAGATTTCCCTCGGGAACATCAAATTTTTCCGGGATAAAAGGTAGCCTATGTTCTTTCTCAGGGTCTAAAGATTGTCTATGCTAAATTTCATCAAAATTGGTTGAGAGGTTTAGGCGTGAAAGCGTAACAGACAGACAGACAGAGTTACTTTCGCATTTATAATATTAGTATGGATTATGTAGGTACTGTTTATCATTATCATCTCAGCGTTAACCTCAGTCGCATGCGAAGCTTTTTCAGTTTTGGAGTCTGGGGTCCACTTTACCAGTCTAACTGCTGATTTTGGCTAAACTTTGATATTTTTCCATGAAGCGACTGCCGTCTGGCCTCCTCAACCCGAAGGCGATATCGAAGCATTGCAGTTAGACTTTGATAGTTGGACTTTTGACGGCTCCAACAACCCGTAACGACCGCTATTAGCTGTTTGTATGGCAACCGGGGCCAACGGCTTAACGTGCTTTCCGAGGCACGACCAGACCAGTGCAAATATTCATATTTATGTATATAAATACTAGCTTTCCGCCCGCGGCTTCGCCCGCGTGGAGTTCGGTTATATCGCGCTTTTTAGATTTCCCTCGGGAACATCAAATTTTTCCGGGATAAAAGGTAGCCTATGTTCTTTCTCAGGGTCTAAAGATTGTCTGTGCCAAATTTCATCAAAATCGGTTGAGAGGTTTAAGCGGGAAAGCGTAACAGACAGACAGACAGAGTTACTTCGCATTTATAATATTAGTATGGATTTGCACTGCGCGGGAATCCAACCCGCTAATCCATTGCTCACTATGTACGGAAAATGATTATGTACTGTAATGAGCAATAAATATTTGAAGTAGGTATTATTGAAGCCTCGAAACTTCTGACCTTAAGGAAAAATTTATCGGAAAGTTTACGAAATGAGGAAATAGGAAAATAAAGTTTTACGTTACTTCGAGTTTCTTATTCGCTGTGTATTGGAATTTGTAAGGAATCATCTAAATGTTAACTAATTTTAAAAAAACAACTTTACAGTTTTTTTCGACTCACAAGTTTGCTGGCTAATGGTATTTACAAGGCAAGTATCATGATCAACATCATCATCATCCCAGCGTTAATCCCAGTCGCATCCGAAGCCTTTTCAGCTTTGGAGTCTGGTGTCCGCTTTACCAGTCCAACTGCTGATATGGATAAACTTCGACATTTTCTGTGAAGCGACTGCCGTCTGACCTCCACAACCCGAAGGCGACATCGAAGCATTGCAGTTAGACCAATTGATGGATTTTTGAGGGCTCCAACAACCCGTAACGACTGCCATTAGATGTTCGTATGGCAACCGGGACCAACGGCTTAACGTGCTTTCCGAGGCACGACCAGACCAGTGCAAATATTCATATTCATGCCTACAAATACTTGCACTGTGCGGGGATCGAACGCGCGCCACCTTGCGCAGCGGCCGCGTCCGCTACCGCTACGCCACGGAGGCTGTCGCAAGTATCATCATCATCAACCTTTTTTATCATCCCATTGCTCACAGCACACTGGACACAGGTCTCCTCTCATACAGAAAAGGATTGAGCGTAATCACTACGCTTGCTCAATGCGGGTTGGCGATTTCAGACTTAAAGTCCAGGTTTCCTCAAGATGTTTTCCTTCATCTTTTAATTAGACATTAGTGTCCAAGGTATACTTAGAAAGTACATATAACTTAGAAAAGTTACATTGGTACTTGCCTGACCTGGAATCGAAACCGCTCACTCATACTTGAGAGGTTGGTGTTTAAACCACTAGGCCACCACGACTTAAACGACAAGGCATGTATGAGTGGAGATCATATTGAGTGGATTTGGTGATCATCACTATCCTGGTCTTTTCCTGGAATTGGCTTCTAGTGTAAGGTCAGATGGGTTAGTATTCAATTCGCATGAATTTTCATCAAAAAATCCTGACTTTTGAAAAATAAAATTATTGCTGCAGTCAACTCGCATGAATGTGTTTTATTGAGTGCGAATTGACTCCTTCAAAATGATGTAGGAGGCAATTGTTCTGTCGGGAGTTTGGTCGTGGAGAGTCCCCAGATCAATCTCCCTCTGGCGCAGCGTCGTTGGTCGTGTTGTTGGGTTTAACATTTATCACCTCGCTTAACTGCCGTCTTCCTTCCTATTCATTAAGTTTTATTAAGTGAATAGGCTTGATAAACTAGCGCGAGTTAAGTGTGCTGAACCCAGTAATATTACCTTTGCCAGCACATCTAACACCACCAAACCAACTTAGCATTTATTTATTACAAACTAGCTTTCCGCCTGCGGCTTCGTCCGCGTGGAGTTCGGTTATATCGCGCTTTTTAGAGTTCCCTCGGGAATATCAATTTTTTTCCGGGATAAACGGTAGCCTATGTTCTTTCTCAGGGTCTAAAGATTGTCTGTGCCAAATTTCATCAAAATCGGTTGAGAGGTTTAGGCGGGAAAGCGTAACAGACAGACAGACAGACAGACAGACAGACAGACAGACAGACAGAGTTACTTTCGCATTTATAATATTAGTATGGATACCGATGTAAAACTTATTAACTTTACCGTCACCGATTGCATCACTGCTTACCATCGGGCGGGATTTCAGTCAACCAGTAGTTTATAATATTATTTAAATAAAAAAATTGGCACATTTTATTTTAGAGCAAATTAAATAAAAGTAAATTGAGAAGCAAAGGCAAGCAAAACGGTGAAAGTACACATTGTGAGGAAACCGGCATGTATTAGAGCCAAAAAAATAATATCTAAGACATGTGACATCTACCAACCCGCACTGGGCCCGCGTGGTAGATTACGGCCCACTCCCTCTCACCGAGAGGAGGCCTGTGTCCCAACAATGGGGAACATTATAGGCTGATTATGTATGTATTAAGTAATCGAAGTTGAGACAAAATGTTTTTAAATTGGTACCATTTGAAGACAGCAAGAGTCACTACGAAACTAAAGTATGAAAGAGAAAGGTAGGTATTATATTATGCTATCACACTCATTCGCGTTTGTTAGTATTTAGTCTTTTAAACGAATTTTCCGAGATATTATTTGTAATGACAATGTTTGATAATTTATATTCCAATAACTTTTTTAGGGTTCCGTAGTTATTATTTATCTTATCCGCAGACGGACAGACTTGACGAAACTAAAGGGTTCCTTTATAGTTTCGTCAAATCTGTCCGTCTGCGGATAATCTCAGAGACTGTTAGCACTAGAAAGCTGAAATTTGGTCCCAATATGTAAACCAATTACGCCAACAAAGTGGTAAAATAAAAAGTGTACAAAAATTAGGGAGAGATAACTTAAATAATTTTTTGGTTAACTTGTAAGGACGACAGCAGGTCAAGCTACCTGAAACTGTCAGATATTCCCAATCAACCTTGAGCCTTAATGCTTTAATATTAAAGTTGAAACTCTAATAAGGAAATCTGACAGATTGTCGTGGTTTGATGTGCTGTCGTCTGTACTTCAGATGTATATGGAATCATTTTTTAAATATCAGTTTTCATATATTTGTCGGAGATCGTCGCAATTATTTGAAGAAAAGTTGCTCATTTGATTTACGTAGTACAGGGCCGAACCGAAACTGTCGGTTTGCCGATTTAAATTGTGATTGTTAAGTTTGGGGGGTATACCTACACGTCGTGCTTTAATTCAAAACTCACCTACGTAATGGAACTACACCAAGATGCTGTCGACCCTACCGCTCTGCCGTCGCTGTCTGCGACATATTATTATCCAGAACGTATCTTCTTTTAAATAAAAAAGAATTATTGAAATTGGTATACGCAATCCAAAATTGCCCCCAAAAATACAACTTACCTAACCCGTCCAGTTTGTATAAATTAATAACCCGATTTTCCAAGAGATGGCGCTGTAGTTTGGGCTACTTCGCGCAGTTAAGATTTTTACTGAGTTAATGAGGTCGGGATGGGTATGAGCTATAGAATATTTGGAATCTATATCTCTTTCATTAGTTATCACTAGAGACCGGATTATATGCATTATCAGTTTCGCATAAGCATTTGCATATTTTAGCCATATCTAGTTATGATGCATATTATCGGTACACTTGCAATATGTTTCACCAACCCGCACGAGGCTAACGCAGTAGTTTACGACCCACTCCCTCTCATCGAGAGGAGAATAGAATAGAATTCATTATGTTAACTGGGGAATCTCTAGCTAATCATTCGAGAACGATTCACATTACACACCCCACACATATTCAGTTTATAGATCTTTTGATCCAATGGCAGTTATTTCTTATACACTTGGTGATGTTCTTCAGAAAGATTACGTGGGTAGTAGATAAGTAGATGGGTACATATATTTTTACAACATATTTTCAAAGTACTTTCCACCAGCCTCTATACAAAGTTTGCGTCTGAACCAGTTTTCGAAAAAGTTTTTCCAGTCCGCCGCAAACACCTCGCTTACAGCCTGTTCGGACGCTGACAGCGCATCATCCGGCGACGAAAATTGTATCCATTTAATCTGATCTTTTATTTTTGGGAATAAGAAGAGGTCACACGGTGCTAGGTCGGGGTTGTAAGGAGGGTGACCCAGGGGTTTGACCGGTGTTGTCACGTAGCAAAATGTGAAAGCGGGCGACATCTCTTGTATCTGGATGAAACGGCACGAGTTGAGCCATCGAGCCGAGAGATGGCGTTTCGCGATAATTCGATCAATAATTAAATAACGCAATTCGAATAAATGATTACCTAGTTAAATAAAATAAAATGGAAAGGAAATAGGTAACATTAGCATTAAAAATAAAAAACCAACCCAAGAGTCTTAAATTTAAAATACAATTCGTGGAACGCATTTGTCTGTGGTTCATGGAAAAAATCATTTAGGTTGTTGGTAGTTTTGAGAGAAGCTTCTGGAAAAATGTAAGGATTACTCGCTCTGTGGTAGCTGGTCAGCTCGCGGTGCTCGCACGTGCGGTTGGCGTGTTTGCGCCATAAACCCTTATATTTCTCCCCATGATTTTCTAGTTCCGAGTACTGACTTAGGCCAAATGTTGTTCTAGATTTGGTTCTTTTTGGCGGGCCTAGGGCAGGAACCCGTGTGGAGGCGTCGCATCCTGACTTGCCTCAGGTGGCCTTGATTCCGATCGGATTAGGCTTGTGAAGTAGTGTGCTGGACCCTGGTGGTACGACACACCCAATTCTCTTGCGACGACGCGCGACGCCTAGACAGGTATAAGCTGTCATAATTTCTTTGTTGCGGGTGTTACTGAAATTACCTATTCCCGCAGGCCGCTTTCAATGTGTATTAGCTGACAACCGTCAGTTAGTGAAGCCAAGGGTCTTTTTACCGTAAATCAGAAGCGTTAGTCAGGAAAGCTTAACAGAAACGTTAGTCTCCCTGTAATCAGGGGAGTTCATACATTTTCTGTGAGATTTCCACTGTGAGGGTCCGCTACCTAAGATGCACATGTAGAATCTCGTGAAGGCTTCCTGATCCAATATTTAGTTTATGTTGAATTTCTTGGTATGTAATTCGTCTATGGTCTCGGACCAAAATTTTCACTGCTAGCACGTTTTCTTCTGTAACAGCCGTCAAAGGGCGACCACTTTTTTCTTCATCCCCCACAGCTAGTCGACCGTGCATAAATCGTTATACTACCGATACACGGTTGCCTTAGATAGGCCATCATTCATTAATGCCATTTGAAGTCTATCATAGGATTCGTCTGGTTTCAGGCGACATTTTTGATATCGAAAAAATTATAGCGCGAAAATTATGCGTGTCTCGACGCAAATGCATTTTTCAAAGAGAAAGAAAAGAAAGAAATATATTTATTGAGACTCGTACAGGAAAATCTTAAAACTAATCTAAGTAGACACAATATAAGAAACACCATAATTTCTTCTTTTTTTCAAGGTGAGATTCAACCTCAACTCTTGATCAATGGCCTCTGTGGAATAGATACCACAATTTTGCCAATAACACGTGTAACAAATTATAGAAATTCTTTGAACTTCTTATTTCACAATAATGGCGGATATCGTCAATGACATTTGAAAAAGACGGCCGCATGAAGCGTGTATTAGGGAGATTTGAGACAAGTCATGATGTGGCCACTATGCTGCTATATTTCAATGTTCTTTATGAATTATTGACTGGATGCACTTTTTTCTACATAAATTACGCGCTTTTATTTAGTAAACGACACTATAAATGATTTTAAAAGTTTAATGAATAATGCGCGTGCCACTCATCTTAGCTTTCCCGTCAAAACTCCCACGATAATTTCAGTTAGCTCGCAGAAATGTGGAGGGAACTTTTGAATTTGGAACGTACCTATTATTAGTTATATATAATCATATACATAAAAACTTTTTGGCGCAATACTTTCTGAGTGACAGGAATATAATATTTGCCAAAAATATAATTTTATGAAAAAATAACTGTGTTGGCTTTGGGATCTGTTTTGAATTAGGTCGCAGCATAATGCTGAGCGACCGCCATTTTATGGATGTCCTTCGTATTGGATTGCGGTGTGGGCGGGCGCATTTTTCGTGGTGAGGCAGTAAACCGCGCTGTTCATCTCCGTTCCACCAGCGGACGACCCGTCGTACGGCTGGTTTCCACCCTTACGTTGTTAACACCACTACGATCCGGACGAAGCTTTCGCCTCCTCCTTTATACCGCGTACATCGAGGGACTGGAATAATTTGCCAGCGGCGGTGTTTCCGTCGGACTACAATTTGAGTGTCTTCAAGGCTAGAGTGAATAGGCTCTTAATAAACTAGTGCGTTTTACCATCAACGATTGCGTCACTGCTTACCATCAGGCAGGATTGCGGTCAAGCGCTGTTTATAATATATAAAAAAATAAATAAAAAAAAGTCTCCCAACCACTTCGTATTTTTTTTTTTTGAGTTTTTGTAATATTTTTGCATTATGATTACCGCAAATAAAGGTTTATTCGTTCTTTTCATAAAATTAAGCCCAGTTTACACTACAACTTCAAACTTGATTGTAACTTTTCAATAGTACACTCTGATATCAACTTAACTAGTATCGTAATAGAGTTGATATTTGTTTAAATTAAAATAGGGTGGAGTGTGCACCACTGCGCAATTTTACTACCTATAGGTATGAACTTACCTCATCATAATCAGGAGTGCGGACCACGTTCGGGGGTGCCTTGGTCACTACCCTGCCGTAAGCCTCGCGAGTGATAGCTGGGTATTGGTATCTGAACCTGGTGGAAGAAAACATTCTTACTGTATTTATTTGAAAAACTGAAACAGAAATATAGGCCACTTACACGACTCTGCTCCCACCGGGCAAAGAGAATATCAGTTAAATAGGGACTTTAAATATTTATCTTTACATACAGGGTGTATCTGACATCGTAACGCAAACTTCGCAAAAAGGCTAGACCGCATGTCACTAATAAAATTATGATAGTCATTTATGTCGTTAATGAACGGTTACAGAATTCACAGTGTTTAAAAAAACTGTCGGCTCGCCCTTTGAACGTTGCAAGCGTGCCGCCGTGCGGGTTTGCAGGTATGACGTTGATCCCTGATGTGAACTCTATTAAATCAGCAGATAAGATAGTTTTTCGAGTTTTGTTTTCATTGCGTTTTTTTGGCTAATTAGCGAATTAATTAATTTTTGCTTTAAAATCTTATGAGGTTATAGACGTATAGCAATTATGAATGGTCTAAAGTGAAAAAAACTACACATATTTTTTTCAAATCATCAAAAAGCCGACGAGAATTTCCACCACTGGGGGGTTCAGAATCATGTACTGGAGCCATGGTACTCGTTTGTGCGTCCATGTCAGATACACCCTTTACATTTTACACTAGCTTTCCGCCCGCGGCTTCGCCCGCTCGGAGTTCGGTTATATCGCGCTTTTTAGATTTCCATCGGGAACATTATTTTTTTCCGGGATAAAAGGTAGCCTATGTTCTTTCTCAGGGTCTAAAGATTGTCTGTGCCAAATTTCATCAAAATCGGTTGAGAAGTTTACGCGGGAAAGCGTAACAGACAGACAGACAGAGTTACTTTCGCATTTATAATATTAGTATGGATTATCATCATACACTAGCAGATAACTCGCTGTCGGCGAGCTTACCGCCGTCAAACGGCTTGGTAGTTGACGCCTCGCTGGCCACACGTTGTAGACGAGCAGTTCGCGCGGTGTCCTCACGCTCAATGCTAGCAGTCGCCGCGCTGTCGCCTCTCAGTCAGTTGCTATCAGCATTTTATGCACCCAAAATCTGTTATTTCTAGAGCTTATTTCTTCATCCTCAAGTGCAATAGCAATAATTGCTAGTAAAAGTACGAGTTACTTTAATGGAAACGGATCGTGGACTATGTCTATCGCGAAAAGAGAGGGCGGTCGACGGGTGGACAGCTGGCCGCCTGCTAGCTGCCACCGCGTGGACTGCGAGTAGTCGTCTTAGTTTAGAGCGGTGTTGGACCTGACATTAAAGGGTAATGTGTCAGAAGACCATGTTGGTGACTCCTGTAAAATTATTCCACGTAACTGCATAACACACTATCAGTAGCAATGGGTTACATTTTGACAGTTCAACAACATTCATTGCGTTATTTACGTAGTCGAGCAGACACATTTTTTGAACATATGGAGCAATGAATTGGCAATATGCTTCAAAATGATTTAAATTAATGGTAATAATGTCTTACGCAGTAAGGGTGCTGTAAGGTTATGTTATGTACTGAAAAAAAAAATGCCCGTAGATAATTTCGTACACCTGAGGGTGAAAACACGTATTGCCGTCTCAGCTTACACATAATAAAGGGGTGTTTATTCATAAACGTTGCTTAAAGTTAACTAGTGACTAGCGGTTGTTTAATCATTCATTTTAGACGTTTGCACGTCACTTAACTTTAATCATCGTTTATGAATAAACCCCTTAAACACTGTGGTGTTTATTCATAAACGATGATTGAAGTTAAGTGACGTTAAAAAGTCAAAAATGTATGGTTAAAGAATCGACAATCACTAGTTAACTTTAAGCAACGTAAGATGGAATATGTACAGAAATATTTTCCATTTTCAAAGTGTAATTATTACAGGGTGAGGGTACATGTTATCTTACCTTGGGGCGGCTCGCGGTATGGCAGTATAGACAGGCCACTCGTTGTACATCAGGGGGTCGCGGTAGGTGCTCACTTCATTCATTATCTCGGGTGCTCGCGCTTGTCGCTTCGAGAACCTGTGGAAAAAATTATGTATGATATTATCAAAATATTTGAGATCCCCGCGCAGTGCAAATATTTGTATGCATGAATATGACTGGTCTGGTCGTGCCTCGGAAAGCACGTTAAGCCGTTGGTCCCGGTTGCCATACGAACATCTAATGACAGTCGTTACGGGTTGTTTGAGCCCTCAAAAGTCCAACTATTGGTCTAACTGCAATGCTTCGATATCGCGATCGGGTTGTAGACGGCACTCGCTTCATGGAAAATATCGAAGTTTAGCCAAAATCAGCAGTTAGACTGCTAAAAGCGGACCGCAGACTCCAAGGCTGATAAAGCTTCGGATGCGACTGGGATTAACGCTGAGATGATGATGATAATGACGACTATGATTAGACATTGAACGCTTTTAAAATTACTCCTCTTTTCAGTGGTTTAGACGTGAGAAAGTAACATACAGACAGAGTTACTTCTGCCAGCGATTTTTTTTTTGTGGTTTTGGGAAATCATCAAATGACTTCTCCCGCTCTGGGCGGAGCGGAAGGGCGTGTCAGAATTTTACTGACTAAAACCCACCCGTGTTTCTTCAATTGCCTGTGCGACAACCAGGGCCACGGTTTCTTGTTTAACCAACCCGCAACCCTGACCCAGGAGGCATCGATCTTCGTGGACCGCGCCTCGATTTGCTGACATCTCTTTAAGACGCGCGTGGAACACGACGCGCCGTCGACTCGGGCCTGGTCCTTACCGGGCGGCGAGCTGCCCACTGCTCACCGCCCGCAGGCCCGCGCCTACGGTGGCTGGGAGTTAGGTGTCGTCTCCATACCAGGGCGTCTCTTGCGGCGGCTAGTGGCGTGAGGGCGCTGGGATTTCCGATGCCTCACGCGCTCCGCCTTTTCCTTTGCCAGCGACTTCGTCTGCGTAAAGTTCCTTGTCCTGCGACCTACTCCGTTGCATCGTATCGCCTACCAGCGCGCTCGTTCGGCTACCATGTGCCATGGATTAGGAAGAACTTACTCAAGCTTGCCGCTTTGTCAACGGTCGCAAGGATTATTAGGGCTCCGTACCTAAAAGGTTAAACGGAACCCTATTCTATTCATGAGACTTCGCTGTCCGTTTGGCCGTCTCTCCGGCCGTCCGTCTGTCACCAGATTGTATCTCATGATCCGTAATAGCTAGACAGTTGAAATTTTCAGAAATCATGTATTTCTGTTGTCGCTATAACAACAAATACTAAAAATAAAATATTTTCGGGGCGTTCCCATACAACAAGCGTGATTGTTTATGCCATTTTTAAGATAATGGTACGAAACCCTTCGTGCGCGGGTCCGACATGCTCTTGGCCGGTTTTAAATAATATGACGTCCAAAAAGTGTTTGATAACTTTTAGAAATATATAACAGCAGCACAAAGGTATTGTAACGTCCACTTGTCACAAGGGTAAGCATTTGGTGTAATAACATCACTATAGTCACAAGTACTATTGATGATAGTCGTGCTATACGTC
>JADWQK010001888.1:0-51170 GCA_017933935.1 Sesamia nonagrioides
TGATATAATATTAAACAGATATGATATATGCTAAGAAACTAACCGAAAAAATGTGTCCGAACGCAGCAGAGGCACACATGCATATTTTTTATACTGCGTACATTTAACTACATTGGTACAGTGTGAATGAGATGGGGCGCAACTAAAGCCTAAAAACGAAAAAGATGGCTAGTGATTGTCGTTTGCGCTTAAATGGAAAAAAAGACGTTTGCCTACCAATCACTGACACTTTGCACACACTGACACTGACTGATTGCCAAGGAATAACAAGAATGCAGATAGGAAATATAACAGAGTAGTAGGTAATTTGGTAGGTGGTAGAAGGTGCTCAATTTGGTGAATATATATTTTTTTAACATTTTTACACTTCAATCAAGTATTACAAAACTTTAATGTTTGTCATTGAAGTTTTGTAATACTTGATTAAAGTGGACCTATTTAATATTTTGTGACTGTAATTTAAGGAAACCTAATGCAATAAAATAAACAATTATAAACCATAGTAATTAGTGAAATTAATTCGGTTTAATCTATATTTACTACATTTCAAATCCTATTTAAATTTTTCAAATGTAAATCATTATGCAAACATTCTGTATATATTTTTATGTACTAGGCTAATTGGTGTGAGCGTAGGTAATATTTATTTATATTATTGTATACTTCATGTTCATTTAATATCGACTTACACTGTCCCATTTAATAATTTCATGTTATTTGACTCTATTACTTAGCAACGCAAACGAGCAAATAAACTCGTAATTTTATAAATGTTTTACTTAACTGTTGCAATAAGATGTTAATAAATTGTAACTAAGGACAAAGGCGCGAAAATAAAGTGAAACAGAACTATAATTGTAGGTATAAAAGTCACCATAAACATTATCGCTTCTGTGCAACTAATCTATGTCATATGCGTTCCCGTCTTTGTCACACTCGCAAGAAATCCAATTAGCTCTCTCTTTCTTTACTTACTATGGCAACATAAGCATAATTTGTAATAATATTTGACAAATTAATTGAAACTATATTATTTATCTAAATATTTTGGGATAATTATTTATGATATGTGATTACATGACTTTTGTTGGCTTTTCTACCATAATTCGTGCATTTACGCAGTACAAAACGCCATTTTGAATGCGAAAAAGATTTTCTTAGCCACCAAGGACACACGCGCGTACGGAACGAGAGTATCGGGAGTGAATAAAGCGACTTGTAGGGCTTACGTTATTTTGTACGCTTCATTTTCAGTGCGCTAGTGACGTATCTATTTAATATTTTATCAATGGTTTAGACAGTAACGCAACGGCCAGGGTTGTCACAAATAAACAATATTTCCATAAACTTTTCCAAAAAAATATTTAATTGATACCAGCATAAAGTTCATATTCATTTAATTGGAAATAAATAACATTAATTGACTGAATATTCTGTATAGTATATTTCCGGTAAAAATCGCGGACGAAGTCTTTTTTTTGCATAAATGATAATGTTTACCTGTTTTAAAACTTTGTCGCGAACATGGTATATAGGTAGTACTTAGGCAATATAGATAGGTATCTATATTGCCTAAGAACTACTTGAGATAGATTTTCCTGTCGGGACAAATTGTCAGTACCTAATACTGTTTTCCTTGTTATGATAATATAACCCACTTTGATTTACGTGTCTGATTGTCGGCCTTATTAACGAATATTTTTCGGTGTAGTAGCTCGTTCAATATGGCTTCTACGCCACAGTTTCTATACAACTAGTTCCGGAATGAACATATATTTACGTAGAGGTAATCATGGTTAGGGGGTTGGTTTATCTTAGACGCTAATCTGCGTGGTCCCTAAGTGACCAAAACAAACTACAAACATTAAAAGACGCTTATTTTTTTAAAAATTTGTACTCAGTCGTCTGAGTTTATTTTGTTGTTGCTCTTGAAGTAGTCAGAGCGGAAACTTTGGCCTCAACAAGCCATAAAAAGACATGTTTATACAGGGTTACTTATAGTTAAAAAAGAGAAAAATATACACAAAAATTAATCAATTGCGATTAATTGATAGTACGTTTATCTTACGATGTGACACAGAATTTACTTGTGGTTAACAAAAAGGCGGTGAATTTGTGTGTAAGCACAGAAGCTCTTCGTAACTATGGCAAGTTTGGACGTGTGTGTTCGTGTCTATGTATGTGCCCACATGACTCATCGTCACGTGCACATTCACAGCTTGTGGGCACACAAAGTTAACACAAATAAACGTGCGTCGCTTCTTGAAACTGTACTAATACATGATATGATATTTATGTTCGATCATCTATTACTGTGTTGACAAGATTGGTGGTGTAAAATTTATGTTTAATTGCTTAATCCTGTTTTCTTTTGTTTGCAGTCTTCCAAAATGGCGAAGACCAAAGACATGATGGAGATAGACAACTTTAAGTCCACGTAAGTTTTGAATGCTTCTTGTATACCTAGCGATCCGCAACTTAATTGAGTAATACATTATTTCTCTCCTTTTGAATCATGTAGAAGCACATTGCTATTTCATTGCTCCATATGTTTGAAAAATGTGTTTGATCAACAATGTAAATGTCGCAATGAATGTTGTTGAACTGTCAAATAGCAATGGCTTTCTATTTGACTACTGGTAGTGTGTTACGCAGTTATCTAACCGCTCCTGCTTCGCATTTTTTTTACGATTAGATACAATATCAAGGTTTATACATATATGTTCAATAAATTAAGGTGAATATCGCATCTCAATTCGTTGAGCTGTTATAAATGACAATGCGGGTACACAGAAAGGTACTTGAAGTAACCTTGACTTATAATACTCGTAAGTACAAATGTACAAGCTAAGCTGTACTGCTGTTGAATAAAACACACACACTATTAAAATATTAATTTTAAATTAATATTTTAATGGTGTGTGTGTAAAAGTTCGAGATATTAAGTAAATATAATTCAAATTACATACTCATAGGTAAAAGCTAAATGAGCTAGTTGTGTGTGTTTGTTTTAGTTTTAAGATATTATTTATAAGTAAGCTTGTTTATACAAGATTTTTTTTATGCGAAACCCGATACAGATGTCCAGATGTACAGATGTGTGTAATTTAAGTAAAGAATCTATGAACAAAATTGCAACAAGATATCATGAAAAACCACAAAGTTAGCTTATTATCCTACTTGGCTGTCCCAATGAAAATATCGACCACGCTCCGCTCGGGCCGATGGACGGTGCGCTAATCTCTGGCGTCAGCTGTTGCGCGAGCGCAGAGTACCGCGCGCTCGGTAACCACACTGCAATAATTTCTAAATGTATTTTGAAAAAAATATAAAAATGATTGGAATCGATTCAGTTGCTTATTCTGAATAAATCTTCAGGTTTCCCACAAAAAAAAAAGACTTTGTAGGGTGTTTCAGAGTACGTCATGCATCAAAATAATATATGATAGCTATTTCCATTTTATTATATTAAAATAAAGTCATTTTTAGGGTTCCGTACCTCAAAGGAAAAAACGGAACCCTTATAGGATCACTTTGTTGTCCGTCTGTCTGTCTGTCTGTCTGTCAAGACCCTTTATCTCAAGAACGCGTGGACGTATCAAGCTGAAATTCACATGAAATACTCGGGTCTATTGTCCCTTTAAGCTGTGAAAATATCAAACTTCTAAGCCAAGCCAATCAAAAGATACAGCCGATTATGTCGATATTTTCAACAAATTTTCGACACTCGCAAAGGAATCAAAACCTACAGGATACTTCCCGTAAACTCAGAATCTTGAAAATTGGCATGAAGCATTGTCATATAATGCAAATATAGGAAAAATTGCGAAAATCACATTTTTTTAGTTATATAATATAATAAACATATTTTAATAAAATGGAACTTACTACCTTATTTCTCACGAACGAATAAAGTTATCAAATTGAAATTTATACCAAATACCTAGATCTATTGTCCTTTTAAGCTGTAAAAATATCAAACTTCTAAGCCAAGCCAATCAAAAGATACAGCCGATATATCGATATTTTCAACAAATTATCGACACTCGCAAAGGAATCAAAACCTACAGGCTACTTCCCGTAAACTCAGAATCTTGAAATTTGGCGTGAAGGATTGTCATATAATGCAAATATAGGAAAAATTGCGAAAATCACATTTTTTTAGTTATATATAATATAATAAACATATTTTAATAAAATGAAACTTACTACCTTATTTCTCACGAACTAATAAAGGTATCAAATTGACATTTATACCAAATAAGTGAAAAAATCAAACTTCTAAGTTAAAGCGATCAAAAGATACAGCAGTTTATACCGACTTAGACGAATTTCCGTCACACGCTAGGGAATCAAAACCTACAAGCAAAGACATTAAAATTATATTTACAATAGACAGGACATCACGAACAAAATCGTAAGCCAATACTTTTATCGACTTGGTTAAAAGTCGCTCAGTCTAGTCTGCGCATCAGGATGTAATTTGTGTCCACCAAGAATAAACATTTTCTAAGGAAATATGCCATGTTGCGCTTTGTGTTACTGTACATCTCGTTATAGTAAAACGACTGGACCTAACTTCGGAATGTTTTTCTATGAATTATTTATATTTCGTCTGCAATTCAAATTTAAAAAAATCTTAGTTCTAGAAAATTTTCCATTATTGTAATAAGCGCCCTCTATTGTTGAGTAGTTTTACTATTTTCTTGTAGAGATGTAGTAATGTTGTTTATCGATTTAGTTATCGATAATACTTATTAAGATGAATACATTTTGTTGTATTTTATTGACATTTAATATGTAGCTAAATAAACTTAAAATATTACTATATTTCAAGTTTATTTATTATTAACTCTATTTAAACATAATCATATATTAATAAACAAAATTGAATGAACAATTACTATTCATTTATCTAGGTTTTTGTTATTTTTGGTTTCCGAATAAAAATAATGTTGTAGGGAAAAAGTGGATACGATTTGTCTAAAACCCTAGACCGTAGAGAAGAAAATTGGCTTCCGTCTCATTCGTCGAAATTATGCTCAATGCATTTTAAAAGAGAAGTTATCTACTTTGGAAAGACTTGTCGATCAAATTTAAAAAAAAAAAGAATCGGTACCTTGTATTAGAAATGAAATAGTAAGTTATTAATTTCAGTACTTTTCTACTTAACCGTAAAAATTGGAATAAAATTTACGGTTAAGTGGATAAGTACATAGATTACATAACTTATTTATAATGAAATATATTCATAAAATATGTAGGTACGTATATGTAGTACAATGATTGCGAGCTACTTTGTGATTTTGAGGATTCCGTACCTAAAAGGTAAAACGAACCGTATTCATGAGACTTCTCTGTTCGTCTGTCCGTCTGTCACCAGGCTGTATCTCATAAACCGTAATAGCGAGACAGTTGTAATTTCCAGAGATTGTGTTAGTATTTCTGTTGCCGCTATAACAACAAGTACTAAGAATAAAAATAATAAAATATTTAAGGGGGCTCCCATACAACAAACGTGAATTTTTGCCGTTTTTTGCTCCATATTAATAACGGAAACAGATAGACGCTTAAAATTTTCACAGAATATTTGGTTATATATTCAAATTACAAATAAATAATTAAAATAAAATAAATACTGAAGGCGGGCTCCCATACAATAACCGTGATTTTTTTGCCGTTTTTAAAGATAATGGCGTACGTATCTGGTAAAGGTCTTGCTCCAGCAGACTACCATTTTTGTCGTCATTTGGACAATTATCTACGTGACAAGAAGTTTTCTTCCCAGGAGGCAGTTCTGCTTTCACACAGTTTGTGCAGTCTAGATCCTCAGAGTTCTATCACAAAGGCATAAACGACCTTCCTATATATTGATTATAAATGAATTATTTAAAAATTAAAAAATAAGCAATTATTTAGATTTTCAGTACTAATCGGCAATTTTAAACTTTAACACCTATTATATTAAAAGAATTATATAAATAAGAAACTTGTAAACTTGAAATTACCCATAATTATTCTGCTTCCTAATTTTTTGTTTCAAGCTATCATAATGCGACAAAACATCGTCGTAGTAACTTCTTTGAATATTATCGATAACTTTATATCGAAATGATACAAACCCTACCACAGTTTTTTGCATTGCCATTTAAAAATATTTGCAAACAAACGTGTAAAAAGAATAAATTTGCTTAAAACGAAATGCAAACGAAAATTGCAAAACAAAATGCGCTTTATGGCCTAAAAGGTCTATTACACTCAAAAATCGCAATAAACTGAGCGCTAAAATAATTCGTATGCATAAAACATCTAAAATGCCAATAGACGGTGTCACGGTAAATGAATAGTAGCGAATAAAATTCTAAAACAGTTTTTGTTTGTACAAGACAAGTTTCACTTAATTTGTTTACTTTTCAATATTTATTTACCCGATTTGAACTATACTAGGGTATTAAATCGGATGTGGCAACATAGACCACACTGGCCACCTACCGGGCAATAGCTGAATATATTTTATATAAACTTATTTCATTTTTACTATTTGATTTGTCTCCAATTGTCGATCTAATTTTGCTATATTGTACTAGATGGCGGAACTGAGCCATGGGATCAGAGTTTTTCTATGCCATTTTGACACATGCCCTCTCTATATATCTTAAATCTCTTTGCCTACAAGGTACTTCCCGTGAACTCAGAATCTTGA
This sequence comes from Sesamia nonagrioides, assembly GCA_017933935.1. Lineage (NCBI taxonomy): Eukaryota > Metazoa > Arthropoda > Insecta > Lepidoptera > Noctuidae > Sesamia > Sesamia nonagrioides. The sequence goes on from JADWQK010001888.1 coordinate 6,704, forward strand.
AATTCGGCACGAAGCAACGTTATATTATAGTACAGACAGATAGAGGAAAAATTGTGAAAATGATAAATTTGAAGTTACATAAAATATTAAAATATTATTTTTGCTTACATGACATAAAATATTTTTTTAATAATTATAAACTTACTACCTACCCTTTTTCACATGAACGCGTAGAGATATTAAAGTTGAAATTCATATCAAACACTTCTTAAATCTAATTGCCTCTAAACTTTGAAAAATTCTAAATCAATGCTAGTATTATAAATGCGAAAATAACTCTGTCTGTCTGTTACGCTTTCCCGCCTAAACCTCTCAACCGATTTTGATGAAGTTTGGCACAGACAATCTTTAGACCCTGAGAAAGAACATAGGCTACCTTTTATCCCGGAAAAATTTGATGTTCCTGAGGGGAATTTAAACAGCGCGATATAACCGAACTCCACGCGGGCGAAGCCGCTGGCGGAAAGCTAGTACGTCATAAATTGTAAACCGCTATGTTTGTACGGCGGAACCCTCGGTGTGCGAGTCCGACTCGCATTTGACCGGTTTTTTTTTACTTTTACAATATTTTGTATTAAGTCTTTGGATAAATGAAGTGGTCGCAAAATTTTAATTGTAAACAGCAAAACGTGGAGATCACTGGATTAATTATTTAATTTAACACCATTTTCACCATTATACAAAAAAAAAACTGTTCATTACAGTCGTAATAAACCAGCATGCTGTATTCCATACATGCGTTTGTGGAACTGATATTTTATGTAGCGATTTTTTTTTATATATAAATTATAAACTTGTGCTTGACCGCAATCCCGCCTGATGGTAAGCAGTGATACAATCGTTGATGGTAAAGCGTGCTAATTTATTAAGAGCCTATTCACTCTAGCTAGCCTTGAAGACACTTAAATTGTATTCAGACGAAAACATCGACCGTGGCAAATTGTTACAGTCTAGATGTACGCGGTATAAAAGACGAGGTGAAACCCTTCGAAATAGGATGGAAATAATAAGATAGATTCGCTACTAAGAAGACTATAGTCTAACTTATCTACTTATATCATATACGTTAAAGGAAGTAGGAAATAAGTGTCACACTGTCACAGGTATTTACGCATCAGATAAAAGTTATCTGACTATCGATAAAAACAGTACTGATGTAGCTCTTCCTGACGTTTGTATTAAAGAATCCTTACTAATATTATAAATGGGAAAGTGAGTTTGTTTGTATATCTACTGTATAACTACTGAACCGATTGCTTTGAAATTTTGCAGACGTAAAGTTGGAAGTCTGCATTAAATAATTTTTATCCCGGAAAATTTTGATATTCCCGAGGGAAAACAAAAATACTGAATTCCACGCGGGCGAAGCCGCGTGCGGAAAGCTAGTTAATAATAAACCTGAGTCAGCTGGTTTTAACAACATAATTAGAAGCTTGTCAATCAAAATTCCATAGACACTTTTTATAATGGACGTTACTCAAGGCAATGAAACAATAGTTAATAAAATCGTGTGAAAATGCTCCATGACGTCATCGCTTAGAAAAGATCAAGCATCTATAATTAAAACTAAATTAATTTATCCTCCGTCCTGGTGACCAACAGCATTTTCAATATATCAACAGAGTTTTTTATTTGTCACTAGCCGCCACGCGGTTTCATGCGCATTCTTTTTAATATACCACGCTCCTATTGGTTGCAGCATGATGTTAAATAACCTAAAGCCTTCCTGGATTAATGGGCTATCCAACGCAAAAATAATTTTTCAAATCGGACCTGTAGTTCCTGAGATTAGCGCGTTCAAACAAACAAACAAACTCTTCAGGTGTATCTTTTAGTATATGTAGATATAGATTAAGGGGAAATACGAATCCCACATGAGGAACTGTCTTTAGACCATTAGTTAGTGTTTTGTGCCTACAAAGTTTTTTTTTTAAAGCCACACTAAGAATTTCTACTCTATCCTGGGTGCATTTACACAAACAGCCGGACTCGGCACAACTACTTGTATAAATTTGGTGCATGCAAGAATTTAACCCACGACACACAGTGCGGCAGTCAATTGATTAACCACTGCGCCAACCGTGCCGTAAAAGTTTAAAACGGTGTTAATTAGTCTCATTGTCCGTATGTCTGTCACCAAATAGGTATCTCATCAATGGTGACAGCTACACAGTTGATAATTTTCACCGATAATCCATTTCCGTGGCCGCTATAATATCAAATCCTGGAGTACAGAAGAAGAGTAGTAGCCTATCAGTGGTTCAAAGGATGCATTTTAGAGAGTGTGCGAGGAAAATGCATGACCTTATTCCCCCATCTCCGTTCCGTCATGGTACCGACGTCCTCATCAAGACCCGTCGTACTGCGAGTTTCCATCCTTACGTTATTGACACCACTACGATCTGGAGGAAGCGTTTCGCCTCTCCTATTAAGAGGTGACTCTAGTGCCGTTTTCTCCATTCAAACGTATTCCGCTGCTTTCTTCGTGAATAACGCTTTTAGAGTAATATGTTTTTCCTACAATTTCATACCTTGATTATACGCGCCCCTATCATTTGATTTTTTCGAAAACTTAATTAATAAATGAAATATGAAATTTCTCGAAAATCTCGAAAAATAATCCATTTTTACCGGGATGTTCAGACGACTATTATACAAATGTGGTAAGTTTTTGACAAAAAATAAAATAATAGAGGCATTGGTATACTCATTCTACAAAGCTTGTTATAAAAACTGAAACAATTTGCCAACAGCGGTGTTTCCGCCTGACTACAATTTAAGTATCTTCAAGGCTAGAGTGAATAGGCTATTAATAAACTAGCGTGATTTACCATCAACGATTATATCACTGACCAGCGGCCGCCAGCGACTTCGTTCGCGTGGAGTTAGTTATGCTCCGCTCCTAGTAGTCGCAGCGTGATGTTATATAGCCTAAAGCCTTCCTGAATTAATGGGTTATCCAACGCAAAAAGAATTTTTCAAATCGGACCAGTTGTTCCCGAGATTAGCGCGAACAAACAAACATACAAACAAACTCTTCAGCTTTATACAATATGTAAAGAAAAACCCTGTCCGATCCGTGAAGGTATTGTTAGGTATCGATAACTGATTCTACTAATGCCCACAAAGACAGGCTAAGCTTAAAAAAAAATCCCCCTAAAAAAATAAATATTATTTCGCAAAAAGAGGTAACTTAATACATGTGCGGTACGCAACCCTTCCGCGGGCGGCGGGGGCAGGGCACGCGGCACCTGTGACGTGGTCGCGTCGCTATTCGCTTATAATAATACGGTGTTGTCACTTTTTTAAAAATTACCAAATTTCGGGAAATTGGAATTAATTCCCGGGAAAAAAGGATTATTTCAAAATTCATTAGTATTGTTACTATGATGATTATGTAAAATTTTATATTATATTTGGTCAAGTGTTTACCTAACCTTTATTATCCTTATGGGTCGGACAGGGTTTTCTTTACATATTGTATATTAGTATAGATATAGATTACCATCAGGCCGGATTGCGATAAAGCGCTAGTTTAAAATAATAAGAAAAAAAAAACTAAAAGCTGTATTTTTTTGTAAAAAAAAAAAATGTTTTGTTCCATTTCATCATCATGATCATCCTGTAGCAATTCACTGCTGGACATAGAACATAGCACGTCTTCAACTCAAATTTTCAGTCACCCTTATTCAAATGTAGCTTTTCTCGGTGGTAGGCCATAACATCGGCTGCCGGCAGAAGTTACCACCCACCAGACAAAGTCTTGCCGCCAAATGATTCGTCGTGTTCCGGCATGATGTCTGGCGAAGCCGTACGGAGGACGGGTCTGAGCAGTTTGCATCAAATGTTGTTGTGCCGGCAGTTTGGTCGTGGAGGGTCTCCACATCAATCTCCCTCTGGCGCAGCATGGTTGGTCGTGTTATTGGGTCTAACATTGCACCACCTCGCTCAACTGCCGTCTTCCTTCCTGTTCACTAAGGTTTTTTAAGTGGATGGGCTTAATAAACTAGCGCGCTTTACCATCAACGATTGCATCACTGCTTACCATCAGGCGGGATTGCAGTCAAGCGCTAGTTTATAACTATTAAAAAGAAAATAAAAAAAAATGTTACCAGCCATCCTGCGAAGATCTTCGCTTTACCTAACGTGTATCGATCCGCGGTCTCTTCTCAAGAACACTTTTGCCCCAATGATTATCGCCTTTATTGTATAACTAACTGTTGCCCGCGACTCCGTCCGCGTGAACTTCAGTTCATAAGCGTCTGTTAAAATAATGGGAGCAATATGTACGTCCGCGTTCGCTCCCATTTTCGCAACATGTTTTGTTACTGCTCTGCTCCTATTGGTCATAGCGGGATGTTGTGCAGCCTATGTTCTCTCTTAGACTCTAGACTATCTGTGTACCAAATTTCATTACAATCGGTTCAGTAGTTTTGGCGTGAAAGCCGGACAGACAGACAGAGATACTTTCGCATTTATAATATTAGTATGGATATGACCGACTTTTTGCCACTTCAAATTGCTTATTTTGTTGGCTAAAACTTTGGCTCTCTTCTGGAATACCTCGTTCCGAAAAGTTTTATTATCATCATCATCAACCTTTTTTATCGTCCCACTGCTGGGCACAGGTCTCCTCTCATACAGAGAAGGATTGAGCGTAATCACCACGCTTGCTCATACGGATTGGCTATTTCAGATTTAGAGCCCTGGTTTCCTCAAGATGTTTCCCTTTACCTTTTAATCAGTCATTGGTGTTCAAGATATACCTAGGTACTTAGAAAGTACATATAACTTAAAAAAGAAAAGTTACATTGGTACTTGCCTGACATGGAATGGAACCCGTACAGTCATACTTGAGAGGCTGGTGTTTTAACCACTAGGTCACAACGACCATACGCGAAAAGTTTATTAACTTCAAATTACAAGTCATCCAGTATTTACCACCTGGTCTCCGGATTTTACCTTCAAGTGTTAATCATCACCATGATCACTGTCCACACACTCAGTATAATTTTCCGGCTTCTCAACCCAAGACATTTCGGCATATCACAGTTTTTTGCTCAATCCACAGTGACAGCCTCCGTGGCGTAGCGGTAGCGGACGCGACCGCTGCGCAAGGAGGCGCGGATTCAATCCCCGCACAGTGCAAATATTTGTATGCATGAATATGAATATTTGCACTGGTCTGGTCGTGCCTCGGAAAGCACGTTAAGCCGTTGGTCCCAGTTGCCATACGAACATCTAGTGGCTGTCGTTACGGGTTGTTGGAGCCCTCAAAAGTCCAACAATTGGTCTAGCTGCAATGCTTCGATGTCGCTTCGGGTTGTGGAGGTCAGACGGCAGTCGCTTCACGGAAAATGTCGAAACTGAAAAAGGTTTCGGATATATACGACTGGGATTAACGCTGAGATGATGATGATGATGACAGTTTTTTGCTCAATCCCACGAAAACCCATCAAATCTAAATAAAACCTTCGATTTATAAGTGTGCAAACAAGTCAGTGATGCATAACAACAATAGAAATTAAGCCCAGAGATTATCATTGACTATTTGATAACAAAAAGCCGTCTCGCACCATTGAGCATCAATACAAGGTCGCTGTTGAGAGAGATATTTGTGGATCATTTGCGTAGCTTGTGACGCGTTTCTAATCATCGTATAGCAGATATATCGTAGGAAATTTGCATAGTTCAAAACCCTCATTAATATAATGTGGGTTTTGTAATATACGTGTGCGTTGTTGTTATTCTGTACTTAATCTGTAGGTACTAATATATAAAGCTGAAGAGTATGTTTGTTTGAAAGCGCTAATCTCAGGAACTACTAGTCCGATTTGAAAAATTATTTTTGCGTTGTATAGCCCATTAATCCAGGAAGGCTTTAGGCTATATAAAACCACGCTGTATCCAAGAGGAGCGGAGCATAACTAACTCCACGCGAACGAAGTCGCTGGCCGCCGCTAGTCTATACTAATATATAAAGCTGAAGAGTTTTTTTGTTTGTTTGAACGCACCAATCTCAAAAACTACTGAACTGATTTGAAAAATTATTTATCCACTAATCCAGAAAGGCTTTAAATTATCACTCTGAGATCAATAGTACTCTGAGATCAATACCACTAGTAGTAGTAGAACCGACGGGCGCAGCTAGTTAACCTATAATATTTTCATTCCTGGGACACAGGTTTCCTCTCGGTGAGAGGGAGTGGGCCGTATTGTACGTAACGGGCAGTGCAGGTTGGTAGATGTCACACACATGTCTCTGAAGTTTTGCCTCTAAGACAGACCGGTTTCCTCACGATCTTTTCCTTCACCGTTTTGAGAGCAGTGGTGATTAAATGATAATTACACAAAGTAAAGTTTTACGGGCTTCTTCTAAACTACGACCTACTGCTTGGTGGTAAGCCATAACATCGGCTGCCGGCAGAAGTTACCACCCACCAGACAAAGTCCTGCCGCCTAGCGATTCGTCGTGTTCCGGCATGATGTCTGGTGAAGCTGCTCAGACCCGTCTTCTGTACGAAGACGGGTCTGAGCAGTTTTGTTGCGTTGTCTGCCGGGTACGATGCGCCAAATGTTGTTGTGTCGGGAGTTTGGTCGTGGTGGGCCTCCAGATCAATTTCCCTCTGGTGCAGCATCGTTAGTAGTGTTGTTTGGTTTAACACTGCAGCACCTCGCTCAACAGACGTCTTTCTTCCTATTCAATCAGTTTTTTGAGTGGATAGGCTCTTAATAAGTAGCACGCTTTACCATCAACGATTGCAACCAGGCGTGATTGCAGTCAAGCACTGGTTTATAATTATAAAACAAAAACAACTTGTAAGTCGATATCAGCAGGTCACCATTTATGGTGTTCTGTATTACTAGTAATGTTTCCTTGAGTAATGAGCCTAAAACTTAATTCTTCGATCAGTGCATTTTGATACCTCTTCCTCGCCTGGTATATTAATATTGGTTTCAAACAATAATAGACAAACCGAAAGAAACATAAAATTACATTAGTACAGTATATATTTCATTCTCTTCTATTTTAAAAAGCCGTTATTTTGACATTAAATACAGATATTTCTTTACCTTTACTTAAGCTTGATCTTGATTTATACACGAAGCCATTATCATAAAAGAGTGTGCAATGTGTCTTATATACCTCTTAAATAAAAGCATAACCTAGCTGCAAAGACAAATATTAGTCTTACACAAAATTCGCAACTTAAACGAGAATAGGTGTGTGTATTTTTGGCGTTTGTAGGTACCGCACCTACAAACGCCAAAAATGAAAACAACGCGTCATACTGACGTCATTCTACATCTCGCAATCAGAGTTTACCGTGCAACTAGCATGTATACAACTTCCCAATTTCCACCGTTGTGCAAGTGCCCGCCAGATATAACTGTCTTGTCTTGTAAAAAGGGAGGCTCCTCCAACTAGACGGGTGTTCACCCGTCTGGTTGGAGGAACCTCCCTTTTCTATGGAGGATGAGTGAACTTTACTCCCTGTTCCTCATGACTAAAAAAGGGTGTATCTGACATCGTAAAGCAAACTTACCGAAAACGCTAGACCGCATGCCACTAATAAAAATATGGTAGTCATTTATGTTGTTAATAAGCGGTTACAGAAATCAGTGTTTAACAAGAAGTGTCGGTTCGGCCTTGTTGTAAGCGTGCCGCCGTGCGTGTTTAAAGTGTATAACGTTTACCCCTGATGTGAACTGTATTAAATCAGCTGTGTGTTCATATTGCGTTTTTTTGTGTAATTAGCGAATTGATTAATTTTTACTTGAAAATCTTATTGGGTTATAAAAGTATAGCAATTATGAATGGTCTAAAGTGAAAACAACTGCTTTTTATTTTAATTGGGAAAAAGCTGTCAAAAAATTCACCACTGGGGGTTTCAGAATCATGTACTGGATCCATGGTACTCGTTTGTGCGTCGAAGTTAAATACACCCTTTATAATTAAGCAAAAATTAAAACTGTTCCCGAACTTTATTAACATATTTATTGTTTCTTTTCAGTGCGGACCTGACCAGTAATCCAGGATTCCAGTCCTCTCTAAGCATAGCTTCAAAGAGCATTGATGAAAAACCATACAACCCATTTGAGCATAGAACTGTGGAACATCCTAACTCGTAAGTACATTTTTACTAATCTAATATTACTTTTTAGTACTAATTAATTTTTAATACATACAAACATCCTATCAGTGCCACACACTTTACATACTGAAGTTAGTTTCGCACTAATATTGACCTTTATATATTTTTTAAACTTTATTTTATAAAAAAGTTGATGTGTTAGTGTGTTTTCCTCTTTTTAGGGTTCCGTACCTCAAAAGGAAAAAACGGAACCCTTATAGGATCACTTTGTTGTCCGTCTGTCTGTCTGTCTGTTTGTCTGTCAAGACCCTTTATCTCAAGAACGCGTGGACGTATCGTTGAAATTCACATGAAATACTCGGCCCATTGTCCCTTTGCTGTGAAAATATCATCAAACTTCTAAGCTAAGCCAATCAAAAAAGATACAGCTGATTATGTCGATATTTTCAACAAATTTTCGACACTCGCAAAGGAATCAAACTCTGTGATACTTCCCGTAAACTCAGAATCTCGGAAAATTGGCATGAAGCATTGTCATATACTTCAAATATAGGAAAAATTGCAATCACATTTTTTTAGTTATATAATATAATAAACATATTTTAATAAAATGGAACTTACTACCTTATTTCTCACGAACGTATAAAGTTATCAAATTGAAATTACTACCAAATACCTAGGTCTATTGTCCCTTTAAGCTGTGAAAATATCAAACTTCTAAGCCAAGCCAATCAAAAGATACAGCCGATATGTCGATATTTTCAACAAATTTTCGACACTCCGCAAGGAATCAAAAACCTACAGGATACTTCCTGTAAACTCAGAATCTTGAAATTTGGCATGAAGGATTGTCATATAATGCAAATATAGGAAAAATTGCGAAAATCACATGTTTTTAGTTATATAATATAATAAACATATTTTAATAAAATGAAACTTACTACCTTATTTCTCACGAACTAATAAAGGTATCAAATTGAAATTTATACCAAATGCCTAGGTCTATTGTCCCTTTAAGCAGTGAAAATATCAAACTTTTAAGTTAAAGCGATCAAAAGATACAGCAGTTTATACCGACACCTTAGACGAATTTCCGTCACACGCTAGGGAATCAAAACCTACAAGGTACTTCCCGTGAACTCAGAATCTTGAAATTCGGTACGAAGCAACGTTATATTATAGTACAGACAGATAAAGGAAAAATTGTGAAATGATAAATTCGAAGTTACATAAAATATTAAAATATTATTTTTGCTTAGGTACATGACATAAAATATTTTTTTAATAATTATAAACTTACTACCTACCCTTTTTCACATGAACGTGTAGAGATATTAAAGTTGAAATTCATATCAAACACTTTGTAGGTATAAAGTTGGCCCCTGGTGTGAATTCTATTAAATCAGCTGATTGGATAGTTTTTCGAGTTTTGTTCATATTGTGATTTTTTTGTAATTAGCGAATTTAATTAATGTTTACTTGAAAATCTTATTGGGTTATAAAAGTTTAGCAATTATGAACGGTCTAAAGTAAAAAAAAATGCTTTTTTATTTTAATCAGAAAAAAGGTGACGAAAAATTCCACCACTGGGGGGTTCAGAATCATGTACTGGATCCATGGTACTCGTTTGTGCGTCGAAGTTAAATACACCCTTTATAATTAAGCAAAAATTAAAACTGTTCCCGTACTTTATTAATATATTTAATGTTTCTTTTCAGTGCGGACCTGACCAGTAATCCGGGATTCCAGTCCTCTCTTAGCATAGCTTCAAAGAGCATTGATGAAAAACCATACAACCCATTTGAGCATAGAACTGTGGAACATCCTAACTCGTAAGTACATTTTTATTATTCTTAGATTACTTTTTAGTACTATCTTACTTTTAATGCATACAAACATTAGTCTTTACGTATTGATGTTAGTTCCGCACTAATATTGACCTTTAAATAGTTTTTAAACTTTATTTTATGAAAAAGTTGAAGTGTTGGTGTGTTTTCCTCTTTTTATTCTTTTTAATAAGTGCAACATAAAATACATAATGAAGCGATTACGAAACACATCAGAGCCAGTAATATTACTGAGGTTCAGTTTTAATATCTTACTCAGAATGATCATAAACCGTGATAATATTATTAATTTAGTGCGGAACCAAAATAAATTGACAAAATAAAGGGTATTAAAATTATAACGGTATTAAACCTTAATGGCTGAAAATCTTAAGAAAGGCCGATGTTAAGTAAGCACATTATTCAAGAAAGCTCATCATAAAAATTCACTGAATTTCTAAAAAATAATGAAAAATGCGTCCCCTTTAATAAGCCTAAAATATTGTTACGCTATACATCAGGTGATTAAGCCACTAATTTATATTAAGAACGGTCTGAAGAATGTTGTGATATTTTTAGATACTTTTTTTAAACATGGATACATTGTTCTTTTTTTATTTATTTTCAAGACTTATTGGCTTAAAATCTGGTTAGGCATAGGTAGGTCATCCCTGTCTATGATGATAATATTCGCAATCTACCGTATCGGTTTTATTGACTATAAAAATAAGTTTTTAATTCAATATTCAATATCTTGATTACTTTAATTCCAATAATGATACTAAAGTACCTACGTCGCGGTATATCTCAGACCCGCGGCATCGTTGCCAATGAAATTTAAGTTTTATTGTTATATTTTAACTTATATTTTCTATTCGTCTTGCCATGCCGTTAGCAGGCGCCAGTTTTTAAGTAATATTGTGACAAATTTATGGTACAAATACTGTTATAGAAGAGTATTGAACTTCATTTTTTTTTTCTTATTTAAGAGCTTTGCCCCTCACTAGGATTTTCCATGTATCGTGGGTGCTTTTACAACCATATAAACTAACATATACAAACAGCCAGACCCGGAACAACTAATTGTAGGCCATACAAATATTTGTTCCGTGCGGGATTCAAACCCGTGACACGCAGTGCTGCAGTCGATCGCTCAGCCCCAGATTTGAAACTTAAAGTCCAGGTTTCCTCAAGATGTATTCCTTCACCTTGTAATCAGTCATTGAAGTCAAAGACATAATTAGAACTAGAAAAAGGTACTTGTCTGACCTGGAATCGAACCTGCACACTCATATTGGACAGGCTGGTGTTTTAACCACTAGGCCACCACGACGTAATATTACCCTAAATGACATGATAAATACCGAATGAATGTTTATACCACCCTAAATTAGCATGAAAATATTAACGTGAAGCGAAGAAGACGTAAATTGTCTTAACAATGAAAAATAAACGCACACGTAAATTATGCTCCACCGTCAGACCCTTCTTAACGGTATAATTCCTATGTAACAACAATATTAAGTACGTGTGAGAATATTATCCTCGGATTCTGAAATTAACGTGTTTTATTTAAATACAAGGTGTATCTGACATCGTAACGCAAACTTCGAGAAAAGGCTAGACCACATGCCACTAATAAAATTATGATAGTAATTTATGTCGTTAATGAATCGTTACAGAATTCACAGTGTTTAAAAAAGTGTCTACCCGGCCTTTGAACGTTGCAAGCGTGCCGCCATGCGGGTTTGTAGGTTATAATAATAATAATAAATCTTTATTGTCGCAAAGTTTACAGTTCACAGGGTGACTTATATCCAGATACAGGTAAATTTAATGCGCTTTTTGTGTAATTAGCGAATTAATTAATTTTTACTTTAAAGTCTTATTTGGGTTATAATATTGTATAGCAATAATGAACGGTCTAAAGTGAAAAAAACTACACATATTTTTTTAAATCATGAAAAAGCCGACGATAAATTCCACCACTGGGGGGTTCAGAATCATGTACTGGATCCATGGTATTCGTTTGTGCGTCGATGTCAGATACGCCCTTTATAATGTTAACGACTTTGGCACAACAAGTCCCATACGAGTTACACGAAAATAACTTAGATATAAATTATTCCATAGATAATCAAATTAAGATCTAAACAATATTTTTGGAGTTTATTGGAGTTTACTCCTTAAGAATCGATTTTCATATATATGGCGCCCGGTATGAGAAAAATCCGAGGGGTAAAACCTACTAACGAGTAACGAATTTTAAGCGTTACTATTTTAGTGCGCACCTTGGGTGCGCAACTTTCTAATCTGAAAAAGTGGCATAATTATCTTTTTACAACTATATTTTGTTAGTTATTAAGATAATGTTATATTTAAAAAAAAATAATTATAATAATTTAAAAAAATGTTTATAAAAAAAAAATTATTATCAACTTTCTTAAAATTGGTTAAAATTTTCATAAATATGCATTTATAATTTTTTAATTTTTTATGATTTATTTTATAAATAATTTTTAAAATAATAATATACTTTTTTTTTTTGTTATTTTTGTTTTTTAATATTTTTTTTTATTATTTTTTTTTTCTCGTACTTAAGGAGTAAACTCCAGTCGTGCGTCGGAGCTGACACACACACTTTTTTTTTGTTTTCTTTTTCTTTTAACTTAGCCCTACACTAGGAATTTCTCCTGTTATGAGTGCATTTACAAACATTTAAACTCACATACATAAACAGCCAGACCCGGAACAACTACTTGTAGGCCATACAAATATTTGTTCCGTGCGGGAATCGAACCCGCGACACACAGCGCAGCAGTCAATAGCTTAACCACTGCGCTAACCGTGAAGTTTATTTATATTGAACTAGCTTTCCGCCCGCGGCTTCGCCCGCGTGGAATTCGGTTATATCGCGCTTTTTATATTTCCCTCAGGAACATCAAATTTTTCAATAAAAGGTATTAGGCCTATGTCCTTTCTCAGGGTCTAATGATTGTCTGTGCCAAATTTCATCAAAATCGGTTGAGAGGTTTAAGCGGGAAAGCGTAACAGACAGACAGAGTTACTTTCGCATTTATAATATTAGTATAGATATAAACCTACAAGGATACTTACGAAACGTCAAAAACTAGGTACGCGATTCCAAATGGTCGCGTTTACTCTGGAGAAGAGTCGGTACTGCTGAACAGCTTAAGCCTGTCAACGAGTACCAAGTAATATTATAAGCCTGTGTTGACCTCCCTGCCTTCTTTCGACTTTTCCCGGTCTATTGTGACTGTGGAACAATCATTTGAGAAGGCGGCAGCTCATCTAGCCATCTCTTCCTGGGCCTGGTGGTCCCTCGACCTACAATAACAATGTGCAATGCATTTTATTGTACAATAAGATTGAAAGGTACTTTGCATTCAAACAATCAATTATATTGCACAACAATACGAAGTGCTCAATGTTTTCGTGTTTAGTTAAAGCTACATTTTTTTTTTTTTTCGGGGTGGAAATCCTCATAGGATGTCCGCCGCCCTAGGGTGGGCGACGGGGTCTGTCAGACTTTTACTGACTAAAACCACCCCGGTGTCTCTTCTATCACGAGCGCGCGTGGGGCCGCGGGAGTCTAAATTCTTCCGCAGCCCCACACTCTCGTCCTGGCCCGATCTGTCCGGGCCTCGTCTCCGGCACGGGGTAGTGGGGTGTTAAGCTACCCCGTGCATCGCCTCAGAGGCGCACGCTGACACTCGCGCGCGCCACCGCCGCGGGGTCCATCGAATAGGGGGCGGGGACTTCCCCATGTCCCTCGCCCCTGGACCCATTCATGGGGGGCGGAAGAGGGCGTTATCCGCCCTTCTTCGGCGCCCGGTGCGTCTTCTGCGGCCCGGGAAGGGAGTTGAGATCTCCCTCTCCCGTTCCGCAGCTTCCTTCTGCGACATCACGTCCTCGCAGAAGGACACCACCGCGTCCCACGACTCTGCGCTGCCGGCCATCCTCCGCACTACTGCCGGCAGCGTCAGGTCGCCTCCTACTTCATTTGTGAGGACACGGCGCTGCTCCTCCCAAGCTATACACTCGGAGAGCGTGTGCTGCGCCGTATCCTCCCCGCATTGGACGCAGTGGTGGCACCGAGCGTCCGGCTCCCTGCCTAGGCGACACAGGTACTTGCCGAAGCAGCCGTGCCCCGACAGCACCTGCGTCACCCTGAACGACAGGGAGCCGTGCCTTCTCCCGAGCCAGTCGTCGAGTACTGGCCGGATCGCCTCGACGGTAGCGAGGCCGGCGGTAGGGCGCATAAGCCTCTGCCGCCAGTCCGCCACCAGGACCTGACGGAGCTCCTCTCGCCGCAGCTCGATCTGCCGCTGCGCCGGACTGGAGCCCCGTGTCCGCTCTTCCTCGCGCCATCGGTATAATGACGCGAGTACTTTCGCCTCTAGGTCCCAGGGCGGGGATCCGGCCAGGACGCAAGCCGCCTCGTAGGAATAGTTAAAGCTACATGCCCGTATAAGATGCATCTGCAGGCTGCAGCTGTAGTGTTGTTGCTTATGGCTAAACGTAAACGAACACGTCGCCGGTGGAAAGAGTGGCACAAGAAAACAAAGAAAAACATGTAGGAAAATCTTTTAAAAGATAAGTCTTTAAGGAGAGAGAGTTTACATCGACCGGTAACATCAAGATGTTACCGTTGATGTAAACTCTCTCTCCTTAACTTTTTGATTCTCCTTTCCCGTAATTTGGCGAGCGCGCACGCGTACTTGTATTCCACGTCAAGATGAAACACAAATTAAAAAATATTTTCCCTTCATGTTACAATGCAAAAAATATGGTACAATAAAAATTAAACTAGCTCAAACTTTCCTTCAATCATTGCACAGTCTTTAATATTTAGCCTAATCGATCAATTATATTGCACAATTCGTAATATTGCGTAATATATTTGATCGTCTAGGGGTCGCCTACGCTGTCGATATGCTGATCCTGGCGCAGGGAAGGTCGCACCAGGCGGCGGCTGAATCAGCGACATGCGGGGTTGTGATAATCCTTCAGAGGATCAGGCAATTGGGAGATGAGGTGGCTCTACACAAGTCCAAGGTCATATGCTTTCATGGTCATTACTTCTCTGACATGCGAGAGATATGGCCAGCTTATGTCCCACTTTAGTCTAGCGGCTGTGTGTGCGCTATTTGTATTTTAGAATGATGGATAGTGTTCACAATATCGTCCCTTAGCTTATGAGACCACTCAAGTCAATAATTGACGGTTATCGCATTTTATTGCCATTTTAAGAGACTGATCATAGCGCGTTTAACCATTTGGTCACATGATCGCCCAATTAGAAGCCGTAATTTGAAAAGTAGGGTCAGCGACTCAGCGTGCAACTCGTTTGTCCTCACAACGCCGCACAAGTTTATAGCCTGTCATACTTTTCTCGTAATAGTACTTCCCGCTCCGTGATTATCTGTCTGTGAATTTGGGACATAATTACTTCGCTCCATAGCCCGTGGGCAGATTTCAAGTGTCAGGGTAGTTAAAAAAAATGTCTATAAATATGTATATAGTCTACAAGGCAGGTTCTTAACTTTAATAAATACCACCCACCAGACTAAGTCTTGCCGCCAAGCGATTCGTCGTGTTCCGGCATGATGTATGGTGAAGTCGTACTGAGGACGGGTCTGAGCAGTTGTGTTGCGATGTGTGGCGGGTACGACGCGCCAAATGTTGTTGTGTCGGGAGTTTGGTCGTGGAGAGTCTCCAGATCAATCTCCCTCTAGTGCGCTTCGTTTGGTCGTGTTGGTCTTGAGTTTAACATTGCATCACCTCGCTCAATTGCCGTCATCCTTCCTATTCCTTTTTTAAGTGAATATAAATAAATAAATAAATAAACTGGTGCGCTTTACCATCACCGATTGCATCATTGCTTGCCATCGGGCGGGATTGCGGTCAAGCATTAGTTTATAATTATTTTAAAAAAATGAAAAAGAATCTCTAAAAGATAAATAAAAACCTATTAAAATCAAATTATGTGATTGCCATTACAACAACTTAAAAAGAGTTGAAAGGAGATGTTTCATCTTGGGCTACCACTATTTACAATCAAGGGTCAAAAGTCCATTACCACTTTTGAACTTTATTGCAATAACAATAAGGGTCAAAAGTGATACTCCACTTTTGACCCTTACTGTAAAATATATAGATAAAAAGGAAAAAAAATAATAGATTGTCATAAAAATACTACTAAATTAATTTGAATAAAAATACATGTATATACAATATGTAAAGAAAACCCTGTCCGACCCATAAGGATAATAAAGGTTAGGTAAACACATGACCAAATATAATATAAAATTTTACGTAATCATCATAGTAACAATACTAATGAATTTTAAAATAATCTTTTTTTTTTCCCGCGAATCAATTCCAAATTCCCCGAAATATGGTAATTTTTAAAAAAGTGACAACACCATTTTGACGGTACGCTTATGCGATTCGACCACGCGTCGCGTGCCCTGCCCCCCGTCTACCGCAGTTACCTCTTTTTGCAAAATAATATTTATTTTTTTAGAAGGTTTTTTTTTTTAACTTTAGTCCGGCTTTGTCGGCATTAATAGAATCAGTTATCGATTCCTAACAATACCTTTACGGATCGGACAGGGTTTTCTTTACATATTGTCTAATTAATTATTTGAAATGTTTTTTAGTGAGATAACCCTTTTTTTATGGTAGCCATGACAGTGGTTATGACGTCTGATTGAGGACAATTCTATTTTCCCGTTGTGTTCGTGGCGAGTGTTGATTTGAGTTATGTTTCGGAGCTTTAGTGATTGTTTTTGTTTTGTGTGCCGTATGCTCGGAATTCACGTTTTGTATTTTTCCGCAGTCATATGGTAGATAATACAACTACGATAGCTTTAGATACATAACACGTCAATCAAATGTCACTGTCAAAGTCTTATTTGGTTTGTTGCTGACCACCATATTTATTAGTAGTTGTGTTGCACTCCTTGGCCGAGTTAAATTGAATCTACATGAAAACTAAGTCTAAATTTAGGAAATTAACATTAAAAACAGTTAACTATAATGTATATTAATATTTACATTAAGTGTACGTAATGCTAGCCCAGGCTCCATACATTTCTGAAACATGTCCTTTGAATTGTCTATAAAGTAAAACACAATAATAAAAAGATGATGTCAAACTAGCATACAAAAAATATCCGTTTAAATATTCTTTTGTATAAGGTTAAAACTAATTTAAAATGTCATCTTTATTAATATGAACAGATTTAAAAATCCATACAACACTGTCATTAAATCGTACAAAGCAAGCCAAACATGTTGACAGCCCATCACTTGAACTGAATGCGAGCATTATAAACGAAGTGGAAAAATAAAAAATCTTGTGTTGCAGTTTTTTCACCTCCATCACGTTTCCGAAATTAAAATACGATTTTGTATTTTGCACACGATTAAGTGTTGGGTTTTTCCCGATCCAAACAAATAAACATGATATGTCAAAAAGATTGAAATATCATATTTATTTGTTACTAGCGACCGCCAGCGCCTTCGTTCGCGTGGTTTAGTTATGCTCCGCTCCTATTGGTCGCAGCGTGATGTTATATAGCCTAAAGCCTTCCTGGATTAACGGGCTATCCAACGCAAAAAGAATTTTTCAAATCGGACCAGTAGTTCCCGAGATTAGCGCGCACAAACAAACAAACATACAAACAAACTCTTCAGTTTTATATAATAGTATAGAAGTATAGATAGATACATAGCATAAACTCGACATACTTACGTACAATACGTTAGAAAACTATACATATATTGGTTACCTGGGATGAAATCTTGCCTACTACATCATCATCATTAACCTTTTTATCGTCCCACTGCTGGGCACAGGTCTCCTCTCATACAGAGAAGGATTGAGGGTAATCATCATGCTTGCTCAATGCGAGTTGGCAATTTCAGACTTAAGGTCAAGGTTCCTCAAGATGTTTTCCTTCGCCTTTTAATCAGTTATTGGTGTCCAATATTATAATATACTTAGAAAGTACAAATAACTTGGAAAAGTTACATTGGTACTTGCCTAACCTGGAGTCGAACCCGCACACTCATACTTGAGAGGCTGGTGTTTAACCACCACACACTTTTAGGTCGTGGTGGCCTAGTGGTTAAAACACCATATTTATTATACTTTAGATATATAGCATGACGTTAAAATAATTCAACAATTATAAAATTAAGTACTCAGGAATGCTAATGCTCAATGGTACATTAGAAATGATGTCATCCACCGTAACCTTATTAATAAGAGCTAAAGTTTATAAAGTCTTCAACCGGTGTGTGTTGCCAGTGATGACACAATTATGGAACTGAGACGTGGTCGCTAGAAATTAGGAGATCCGCAGAAGAACGAGAGTAACCGAAAAAGTCCGAAGAATTGCAATATTTAAATAGCAGTGGGCCGGGCACATTGACCGGAGGACCGATGCCCGATGAGGCCGACGGTTTCTCCAGTGGCGACCATGCATGGGAAGACGTAGCGTGGGTAAGCTTGCAAGGTTTACCGACAACCTGGTGAAGGTCGCGGGAGGCGCAAGACCGGTCGCTGTGGCGATCCTTGGGGGAGGCCTATGTTCAGCAGTGGACGTCTTTCGGCTGAAATAATAATGAAGTTTATAATAATTGATTGTGTTCAATCTTGCTTAGATTCTAGACTAATGAGTAGTTTATCTTTAACTTAATATTTCTCAAGATAGGTTATGCTATAATTAGAGAAAATTACGGCGCTTGTATACCTAAGCTTGAACAAAAAGCCGACGAAAGAACAACATGGATACGCCTTTTAACAAACAATTGTGTGATATGTTTTACTTTTTGTATTTTTGAGAGCTATGGAGAGGGCTATGCTAGGTGTTTCTCTACGTGATCGAAAGAGGAATAAGGAGATCCGTAGAAGAACTAAAGTTGCCGACATAGCTCAGCGGATTAGCTCTCTGAAGTGGCAGTGAGCGGGGCACATAGCTCGTAGAGCCGATGGCCGAAGGGGCAGAAAGGCTCTTGAATGGCGATCACGTACCGGCAAGCGAAGCGTCGGACGCCCGCCGACTAGGTGGTCGGATGATCTGACCAAAATCGCCGCGCCCAACCGTTCTTTTTGGAAATCCTTGGGGGACGCCTATGTCCAGCAGTGGACTTCATGTGACTGAGATGATGATGATAATGATACCTACTATAGTAGATACATAATTTTTCTTTCTAAAATAATGAAATTCATCGTTATACGCCATGTGCTGGTATTTTTAGAAATATTTACAAATAAAACCTATAGGCAGTGTACAAACCTATAGGTAGTCTACGTGTACCGGAAGGCATATCCATATTTCTTCTTCCGTCAAATCAAGTTTAGGTATTTAAGCGCCGGAATATCCGACCTCTAGGTATAACTAAAAATCATAAATTTTCACTTTTTACCGTTTCGTAGCACGTTATTAGGATCTGATAAAGAAAAAAACACATTGTGGAATAATTCTGTTTTTCTATTTTCAGAACTATTGGATCAATAGTACATCTCCTTAAATGTTGCATGGGTTCCGGCATTCTCGCGATGCCTGCTGGCTTCAAGAATTCAGGACTTATAATCGGCACCATTGGAACGTTACTCGCCGGATTCATTTGCACTCATACTGTTCATATTTTGGTAAGTGGCATTTATGTTTTCATATTTCTATAACATTTTTTGAAGAAGAATGAATTTGTTGCTTTCCCACCCCAAGGTTTAATATCGCTTGCACATCATTAAACAACAAGGTCACAGTTTCGAATAATTTCTTCTTTACTGAAGTTACTATATAGGTGAGCTTCTTTTCTTTCCGTCTGACTACAATTATTTGAGTATCTTCAAGGCTATAGTAAATAGGCTCTAAATAAACTAGTGCACTTTGCAATCAACGATTGTGTCACTGCTGGTGACGCAATAACAAAAATCAATTGGCATAAGTACACTCAAATCTGTGTGGTTTTACATATCGCCGAAACAATAATTCAGACACTAATCTACCTGGTCCACATATAATCCATGGCGTAGCTAATTTACCTGGTCCACATGTAATCCAAGGGGTACTTAATTTACCTGGTCCACATGTAATCCAAGGGGTACCTAATTTACCTGGTCCACATGTAATCCAAGGGGTACCTAATTTACCTGGTTCACATATAACCATGGGGTATCTAATTTCGTAACACACTTCTTTCCATTGAATCAAAATTTTCATAGCTTTTATAGCCATCATAGTTCAGTTAAAAAAAAAATAACGAAATCTTATTATTATAAAAAATATAAAATCGTAGCTCGAAAATGTGGAAATTCACGGACCTTTTATGAGAGTGATTCGGATACCGTCCACGATGCTAAGATTTTTTTTTTTAAATGGATGATCACCATCCAGACAATTTTTATACACCTTTCCTTTCATATTATACTAGCGGCCGCCAGCGACTTCGTTCGCGTGGCTTAGTTATGCTCCGCTCCTATTGGTCGCAGCGTGATGTTATATAGTATCCAACGCAAAAGATTTTTTTAAATCGGACCTGTAGTTCCTGAGATTAACGCGTTCGAACAAACAAATAAACTCTTCAGCTTTATATATTAGTACCTATAGATATAGATTTGGGATTCCCGTGTGGTACCGGGTATAGAATAGTACCAACCCAGGTCCTCCCGTGGGCGTGGGTGTCGTAAGAGGCGACTAAGGGAACTCTCAAGTGGAATATCAAATTACTGCGGTCCCCACCCGCCTGCCAAGCATGGGGATTATGGCAATGCCCCCCAATGGAATGAAAGCCTTCGCGAAATCTTTGGTCTTGCAGTGGACTTCTTTAGGGTGAGAAGAAGAAGAATATTTGGGAATCGTTAAGGGTCATTAGAAGCCCATTATTCTTACAACCAGTCTTACCAAGGGGATTATAACCTAGTAACTAGCTTGGTTAGATAGCCAGTCGGTTGTTATTCACCCGGTAAGACCAGAAACCCCAGCATGGTTGGTAAAACGCCTACTCTTGCAGATGGTGAACCACGTCCTGTAAATTTTGCTGTCCAACGTTGTGTGGAAACGTAACGCATACCGGTATCTCAAGTGCAACTTAAATACTCCGTGTTCATTCCTCATAACGTTAGTCAACATAAACCAATTATCGTCTAGACGTCTTGACAAAAAGTTATGAGAATTTGGTGAACTGACTCGTAAAGATATTAAAATATGAAAACTGCAATTAAATTTTTCACTGCAGACAGGTTTTTAAATACCAGTATTTTGCCGTATTATGGAAATGCTTTAAGGGCCTGCGCCGACGACGAAGTTTTCGCCGCGGCGGAGAAAAGAGTACGCTGCACGAATATAAGGTCCACCGTGGATTTACCGCGAACTCAGGGCACACGGTGTGCGGTGATTTGTTGCCCAGAAATGTAGAGAAGTGAGAGCACACAACGCGGAATAAAGTCCGCCATGTGCGTTGCTTCGCCGAGTCACACGTGTTCTATTTTATTCGGGGACTCCCGCGTACTTTTATCCGGTCCGGTCTCTGCATGCCCTCGGTAATTCGGGGGACTTTTTGTACGCGGTACTTTAAATCCATCTATTTTAGCGGACAGCCGCACAGGTCGATTGATCAGGTTAAGCTACGCTTGCCGCGGTTGGTCTTAGGATGGGTGACCATCTTTACATACCGAGACCTCTTCAAGCCCCGGAAAGCACAGTAAGCCGTTAGTCCCGGCTATAATTCATAGATCTTTGACAGTCGTTAGGGCCGCCAGAACTCCAAAAGTTTGAGCACCACTTTACCAAGGGGTGTCATATTACCCAGTGAGTGGGTGGTGGAGGTCAGATAGGCGGTCGCTCCATGTAAATTCTATACTTAATATATAAAGCTGAAGAATTTGTTTGTATGTTTCTTTGTTTGAACGCGTTAATCTCAGGAACTATGTGGCCGATTTGAAAAATTATTTTTGTATTGGATAGTCCATCATTCCAGGAAGGCTTTAGGCTATATAACATCACGCTGCGACTAATAGGAGCGGAGCATAACTAACTCCACGCGATCGAAGTCGCTGGCGGCCGCTAGTAATAAATAGTGGTATTCAGCCAACCCCCATATAGTTGGGAATAGGTTAAGCAGTTCATGATGCTTCTTCTATACATGTTTTAAATTAAATACAAAGGATTTTGAAACAAGTTTACTTTAGGCACGTAACAAATCAAATCAAAAGTCATTCATTCAAATTAGGCTGAGAATCAGCATTTTTTGAACGTCAATATTACATAAGACAGTCCTCCCAAAACGCCCCCCTTTCACCACTTCCTAGTGCTTTCGCTGGGAATAAGAAGTGGCGGAACAAACTCCCCAGCAGCATAACTGTCTGTTCATTTACACAAAAAACACATGACTGTACAGCAATGAACACGAGAAGAAACAACAACAATGAAATTATTTGCCAGCTAGCCACGTCAAAATACAAAGTAAACACAAAAAATAAAATATCATTAAAATAGAAATGTAAATAAGTAAGTAAGTACATACCTAAAACCTTATTACCTAAATAAAAGCACCAGGTATAAAGGGCGAGACAGCTCACATACTTATGCATTGTAAAAAGCAAATTATATGAACTCATGTAACGTGTCAGTAAGGCGACAGATACGACCTGGAAGTAAGTAGGTACTGGGAGAATTTCATGGCGGACAAACACTCCAGGCCGTGTCTGGAGCGGTTCTGCCTCAAGGTAGCCAAGCAATGTATAGAAAGGCACAGGACAAGGGCGGCACAGCCAAGCGCTGTGCCGTCGGCAAGAATTTAATGTAAATATAGTATAAGCAAAATTGTAAATAAAGATAATAGAAATAAGGATACATATGTAATGAAATATAAATAAAAAGATGACAAAGAAAAGAAATGACGTGGGAAAGAAAAGACCCAAAATGACAAGGCCACTGCCGCAAAAAGAGATCATGCGAAAAAAAAGGCAGTGGCAAAAATTAAATAGGCAAAATAAAACCGACCAGCTCTTCTTATCATGTATATGCAAATGAAGTACACTTTCTTCTAAAACATATTTCGACGGTTTGTTCCATCGTGAAACCCGTGTGAAGTTAGGTATTGAAGTTGACTTTAAATGAGGGTTGGTGGAGACTGTTACCATATCTATAGTAATATATAAAGCTGAAGAGTTTGTTTGTATGTTTGTTTGTTTGTTCGCGCTAATCTCAGGATCTACTGGTTCGATTTGAAAAATTCTTTTTGCGTTGGATAGCCCATTAATCCAGGAAGGCTTTAGGGTATATAACATCAGGCTGCGACCAATAGGAGCGGATATAAAGATATTGTTAGGTATCGTTAAGTAATGCTTACAAAGCCGGGCTAAACTTTAAAAAAATTCCCCTAAACAAATAAATATTATTTCACAAAACGAGGTAACTTTATACATGTGCGGTAGGCAATACATGCGCAGGCGAAGGGGGGCAGGCACGTGGCACGCGGTCGCATAGCTGCGCGGCTCACAATAATACCGTCAAAAATGGTGTTGTCACTTTTTTTTTAAATACCAATTTTTGGGGAAGTTGCGATTAATTCGCGCAAAAAAGATTATTTCAAAATTCATTAGCACTGTTACTATGATGATTATGTAAAATTTCATATTTTATTTGGTCATATGTTTACCAAACCTTTATTATCCTTATAGATACGACGGGAATTTCTTTACATATTGTATAATCCTGTGAAGACTGGTTTTTCAAAATCTTCATTTCATTAGTGAGATAGTAATTTTCCACACTACTGGCTACGTCAATGTTGAAAATATAAATAGAAATTAAGTAGCGTGAACTGGTAACTGTGCGGCAAATAACAATTGTTCTAAAAATAAGTAAACATGTGACAAAAATATAGTGTTTACATTTTCATGAATAGAAACTTATTTTCATAATTTAGATTAGCATTAAGAAATTTTAAAGTATTGTAACAAAAGCTTACATGTAATTTGAAAAACAATACGCGAAACGTGGAACGTGGTATATTTAAATTATCTACAAAAATAGACATTCTACCCGTAAATTAAGGTAGTATTTTGATTATCATATTTTTATACTGACTTTACATGTCCAAAGTGTGCAAGGTATTTCCTTCTTATCAATCTTTGGCATTGAGTGTCAGAAGCCCAATACTCTGACAACTAGACCTACCAATATCTCAAAAGTTACCCAGTAACTTTTATTGTGGATATAAAATAAAATAAAAAGCAATGGTTTCAAATAACCTAAAAGCACCCATACAATAACCAGAATACACACACATGAAACAAAAGTAACCCGACACAGCTGCGACATGCCTGCTAGGGCAATTTTAAAATACGGGCAATTAAATCCCCCGGCAATTATCGCCAGAACTGTATTGGAGCATAGATGTACACAGTCCGTCTATGTTTTTTTTTTTTTTTTATAATTTATAAACCAGCGCTTGACCGCAATCCTGCCTGATGGTAAGCAGTGACGCAATCGTTGATGGTAAAGCGCACTAGTTTATTAAGAGCCTATTCACTCTAGCCTTGAAGACACTCAAATTGTAGTCCGACGGAAACACCGCCGCGGGCAAATTGTTCCAGTCCCTCGATGTACGCGGTATAAAGGAGGAGGCGAAGCGCTTCGTCCGGATCGTAATGGTGTTAACAACGTAAGGGTGGAAACCAGCCGTACGACGGGTCGTCCGCTGGTGGAACGGAGATGGGGGAATTAAATCATGCAATTCCCTCGCACACTCCCCGAAATGCATCCTATAGAACACCGAAAGGCTGGCTACTCTACGCCTGTGCTCTAGGCTTGGAGACCAACTCGAGTTAGATCAGGGTCACCAATCAGCCTCTTTGCACGTCTCTCCACTGAATCCAAAGTGGCCAGGTGACACTTGGCAGCACCAGCCCAAATGTGGCTGAATGTGAAATACTGATATCCAGTTCCATCCAGATTACATATCTGGATGCAAATGAATATCACTGATTGTAAGCCGAATCAGAAAAAGATTAGTCTGATGAGGATGATTCCTTTTAATTAGCTGATAGCACTCTCTCCCTTATTTATGTACTCTCTCCTTGCCCTTAGTATTCCTTCCAAGTTTGTCTATAAAAGATATTGTTACGAATGGACCTTATGTCGATGGCATAAGGTTCAATATCGCGTGACATGCAGTGTGTCACTTTTAAGCCCTATTCCTCCAGATCTAGACATTTACCAGGTACAATAATAAAACGCATTACTAGACTTAGGACGGCCTATCGAATGGTACAGGTCTCAACAGTTTTGTCAACAAAGTGTCGACATCGAAATTTCTAGAAACCCGTTTCCGGGAATTACCGTAGGTACTTCCGAGTGACCTCGAAGTTATGTGCTATTATTATTACGTCTAGAGGAATCTGGAATGTTCGATCAGCTGGACTATATAAAGCGCCGTGACGCCGGCTCAGAGTCAGTCTACACTCGACTAGCGATACGAAAACAGCGACAGTTAAGAAGCGATCTTTGAGAATACCTACTGCGACAACTGTAACGAGAACTGTGAGTACTACGTGGAGTAACATCTGTACTGTTATTGTGTGTTTACAACACGGACTTCGTAGACGTAAGAGAAGACTTCGGTACGAAATCAGCTACGTTCTACTTGTCATTGCCTACAATCGACTGTACCTTCGTTGCTAATAAACTTCGTAACCCTTAACCGGCATTTTAGTACCCCTAGCCCGTAACAATTGGTGTCAGAAGTGGGATGCCGGTCACGCCAAGGGAAGACGAAAGAGTTCGCACGCGACGACAAGCAGCGATGGATTTGGCGCGTCAAGGGGAAGAATCGCTTGGTGTCCCTGCACCCGAAACAGAAGCGGCCGTCGTAACACCTATTAGTGCGCCTACTACCACTACTATTCCCGGAAGCAGTGGATGCGATTTATCGGCGTTGCTGGCCCATTTGACGGTGCAAATAAAAAGTATGGCAGAGTCCCAGGCAGCAACCCAGGCACAGATTAAAAGTGTGGCAGAATCCCAGGCAAAATCCCAGGCAGAAATCCAGGCACAAATACAACAATCTCAGGCAAAATCCCAGGCAGAAATCCAGGCACAGATACAACAATCTCAGGCGGTAACCCAGGCACAAATAAAGGAATCCCAGCAGCTGGTATTAGAATTAAATGAAAAATGGAAAAAAACCAAAGAAGAGGTCAACGAACTTAAAATAAAAACAGCACAACAAGATGCCCGTATGGACCAGCAAGATACGCGCATAGACCAGCAAGACGCTCGTATAGACAAATATGATGCGCGTTTCGATAAATTAGACAATACCATCATGGAGTTTGGGAAGGAAGTAGAATTTTTGCATGAGAAGGTACAAAAAGGAGTTATTAAAGGTGTGGTACCGGTACCCAGTGCTTTGCCGACTTTCAAGGTACCTCATTTTGACGGGACAACGTCATGGGTGGCCTTCCGTCTACAGTTTGAAAAGGTCGCAAAAGGCAACAATTGGGACGACGATCAAGCTCTAACAGCCCTTATGCTTGCGCTGCGTGGTGATGCCGTACGAATCCTCGAAAATATTTCCGGCGATTGCAATACCCTAGCTTGTCTGTTAGAAGCGTTGGAGACTAGATACGGAGAGAAACACCTGGAACATGTCTACAGGGCTCAACTCCGCGAACGCACACAGAAGAGCAGCGAGGGTTTGCAACAATGGGCCACGGAAATTGAACGTATGGTTCGGAAGGCGTATGCATCAACACCGGGATTGATTGGCGCTACTACTCTACGATTCTTTACTGATGGGATTCGAGATGCAGAAGTCAGGGCTGCTGTACGTCTGGGTCACCATCAGACCCTGAAGGCGGCTTTGACGCATGCTCTGGAGGTGGAAGCAGTACGTCAAGATGGCCCACAACACGACCGTATTCGAGAAGTGACCGTACAAATAAAAGCCCGACGAGGACCAACTTGCTATGAGTGTGGCAAAAAGGGGCACATTCGAATTGATTGTCCCAGGAAGGCCAAGGGAAGAAGAACTTCTTGTCACGTGAGGAGGTCCCGGTGATGGCGTGGCGCAAGCGCGATGCGAAGGTCCAGCCCGAGCGCCCGTGCGAGCGATTCGAGTGGCGTGAGCGGAGCGACCGGAGCGGGCACCGCGAGCGACCCGCCGAACGAGAGCGGGAACGCGTCAAGGACCTGGAGCGAGACCGAGACCGGGAACGCGAACGTCCCGGCAACCGAGAACACGAGCGCGAGCGGTCGCGCGGAAGGTCGTGGAGTGACGCAGACGCACGGCGGGACAAGGAAGTCGAGGACGAGGCGCGTAAGAAGAAGCGCCTCGAGAAAAAGGCAAGACAAAAGGATCGCCGTCGCCAGATTACTTCAGGAAGTAAGGGCCGACATTGTGACAAACAGGAAAAGAAAGAGAACGTACGGATTATCCAGGTAAACGCTTTGGATGAAGACTGGGATAATCAATCATTGGGAGACGCACAAAAGGAAGATGGTGACTTGAAGACAGTAATCGAATGGAAGAAACGTGGCCAAAGGCCCACTTGGAGTGAAATATCAGCGCTTAGCCCAACAGTAAAAAGTTACTGGGCTCAATGGGACAGCCTGATAATTGATAATGGAGTCCTCAAGAGGAAATGGGAATCACCCAGTGGGCAGGAATTCACCTTACAGATAGTTGTCCCCTGCGATAAAGTCGCGTCAGTGCTAAGACAGGTGCACGACGGAGTATCCGGAGGACATCTAGGAGTAAAGAAAACCCTGGAGAAGGTGAGGAAAAGATTCTATTGGGTGCATTGCCGCGAAGACGTAGAGGACTGGTGTAGAAAATGTGTAGCCTGCTCCTCAGTAAAGGGACCGCAAACGAGGGCCAGAGGTCGGCTGAATGTGTATAATGTTGGTGCACCGTGGGAAAGAGTTGCTGTCGATATAGCTGGACCATTCCCTGTTACTGAAGAAGGGAATAGGTATATCATCGTCATGCAAGACTATTTCAGCAAATGGCCAGAAGCTTTTGCAGTACCTAACCAGGAAGCTCATACAGTCGCCAAAAAGCTAGTTCACGAGGTGTTCTGTTCCGCTCCTATTGGTCGCAGCGTGATGTTATATAGTATCCAACGCAAAAGATTTTTTTAAATCGGACCTGTAGTTCCTGAGATTAACGCGTTCGAACAAACAAATAAACTCTTCAGCTTTATATATTAGTACCTATAGATATAGATTTGGGATTCCCGTGTGGTACCGGGTATAGAATAGTACCAACCCAGGTCCTCCCGTGGGCGTGGGTGTCGTAAGAGGCGACTAAGGGAACTCTCAAGTGGAATATCAAATTACTGCGGTCCCCACCCGCCTGCCAAGCATGGGGATTATGGCAATGCCCCCCAATGGAATGAAAGCCTTCGCGAAATCTTTGGTCTTGCAGTGGACTTCTTTAGGGTGAGAAGAAGAAGAATATTTGGGAATCGTTAAGGGTCATTAGAAGCCCATTATTCTTACAACCAGTCTTACCAAGGGGATTATAACCTAGTAACTAGCTTGGTTAGATAGCCAGTCGGTTGTTATTCACCCGGTAAGACCAGAAACCCCAGCATGGTTGGTAAAACGCCTACTCTTGCAGATGGTGAACCACGTCCTGTAAATTTTGCTGTCCAACGTTGTGTGGAAACGTAACGCATACCGGTATCTCAAGTGCAACTTAAATACTCCGTGTTCATTCCTCATAACGTTAGTCAACATAAACCAATTATCGTCTAGACGTCTTGACAAAAAGTTATGAGAATTTGGTGAACTGACTCGTAAAGATATTAAAATATGAAAACTGCAATTAAATTTTTCACTGCAGACAGGTTTTTAAATACCAGTATTTTGCCGTATTATGGAAATGCTTTAAGGGCCTGCGCCGACGACGAAGTTTTCGCCGCGGCGGAGAAAAGAGTACGCTGCACGAATATAAGGTCCACCGTGGATTTACCGCGAACTCAGGGCACACGGTGTGCGGTGATTTGTTGCCCAGAAATGTAGAGAAGTGAGAGCACACAACGCGGAATAAAGTCCGCCATGTGCGTTGCTTCGCCGAGTCACACGTGTTCTATTTTATTCGGGGACTCCCGCGTACTTTTATCCGGTCCGGTCTCTGCATGCCCTCGGTAATTCGGGGGACTTTTTGTACGCGGTACTTTAAATCCATCTATTTTAGCGGACAGCCGCACAGGTCGATTGATCAGGTTAAGCTACGCTTGCCGCGGTTGGTCTTAGGATGGGTGACCATCTTTACATACCGAGACCTCTTCAAGCCCCGGAAAGCACAGTAAGCCGTTAGTCCCGGCTATAATTCATAGATCTTTGACAGTCGTTAGGGCCGCCAGAACTCCAAAAGTTTGAGCACCACTTTACCAAGGGGTGTCATATTACCCAGTGAGTGGGTGGTGGAGGTCAGATAGGCGGTCGCTCCATGTAAATTCTATACTTAATATATAAAGCTGAAGAATTTGTTTGTATGTTTCTTTGTTTGAACGCGTTAATCTCAGGAACTATGTGGCCGATTTGAAAAATTATTTTTGTATTGGATAGTCCATCATTCCAGGAAGGCTTTAGGCTATATAACATCACGCTGCGACTAATAGGAGCGGAGCATAACTAACTCCACGCGATCGAAGTCGCTGGCGGCCGCTAGTAATAAATAGTGGTATTCAGCCAACCCCCATATAGTTGGGAATAGGTTAAGCAGTTCATGATGCTTCTTCTATACATGTTTTAAATTAAATACAAAGGATTTTGAAACAAGTTTACTTTAGGCACGTAACAAATCAAATCAAAAGTCATTCATTCAAATTAGGCTGAGAATCAGCATTTTTTGAACGTCAATATTACATAAGACAGTCCTCCCAAAACGCCCCCCTTTCACCACTTCCTAGTGCTTTCGCTGGGAATAAGAAGTGGCGGAACAAACTCCCCAGCAGCATAACTGTCTGTTCATTTACACAAAAAACACATGACTGTACAGCAATGAACACGAGAAGAAACAACAACAATGAAATTATTTGCCAGCTAGCCACGTCAAAATACAAAGTAAACACAAAAAATAAAATATCATTAAAATAGAAATGTAAATAAGTAAGTAAGTACATACCTAAAACCTTATTACCTAAATAAAAGCACCAGGTATAAAGGGCGAGACAGCTCACATACTTATGCATTGTAAAAAGCAAATTATATGAACTCATGTAACGTGTCAGTAAGGCGACAGATACGACCTGGAAGTAAGTAGGTACTGGGAGAATTTCATGGCGGACAAACACTCCAGGCCGTGTCTGGAGCGGTTCTGCCTCAAGGTAGCCAAGCAATGTATAGAAAGGCACAGGACAAGGGCGGCACAGCCAAGCGCTGTGCCGTCGGCAAGAATTTAATGTAAATATAGTATAAGCAAAATTGTAAATAAAGATAATAGAAATAAGGATACATATGTAATGAAATATAAATAAAAAGATGACAAAGAAAAGAAATGACGTGGGAAAGAAAAGACCCAAAATGACAAGGCCACTGCCGCAAAAAGAGATCATGCGAAAAAAAAGGCAGTGGCAAAAATTAAATAGGCAAAATAAAACCGACCAGCTCTTCTTATCATGTATATGCAAATGAAGTACACTTTCTTCTAAAACATATTTCGACGGTTTGTTCCATCGTGAAACCCGTGTGAAGTTAGGTATTGAAGTTGACTTTAAATGAGGGTTGGTGGAGACTGTTACCATATCTATAGTAATATATAAAGCTGAAGAGTTTGTTTGTATGTTTGTTTGTTTGTTCGCGCTAATCTCAGGATCTACTGGTTCGATTTGAAAAATTCTTTTTGCGTTGGATAGCCCATTAATCCAGGAAGGCTTTAGGGTATATAACATCAGGCTGCGACCAATAGGAGCGGATATAAAGATATTGTTAGGTATCGTTAAGTAATGCTTACAAAGCCGGGCTAAACTTTAAAAAAATTCCCCTAAACAAATAAATATTATTTCACAAAACGAGGTAACTTTATACATGTGCGGTAGGCAATACATGCGCAGGCGAAGGGGGGCAGGCACGTGGCACGCGGTCGCATAGCTGCGCGGCTCACAATAATACCGTCAAAAATGGTGTTGTCACTTTTTTTTTAAATACCAATTTTTGGGGAAGTTGCGATTAATTCGCGCAAAAAAGATTATTTCAAAATTCATTAGCACTGTTACTATGATGATTATGTAAAATTTCATATTTTATTTGGTCATATGTTTACCAAACCTTTATTATCCTTATAGATACGACGGGAATTTCTTTACATATTGTATAATCCTGTGAAGACTGGTTTTTCAAAATCTTCATTTCATTAGTGAGATAGTAATTTTCCACACTACTGGCTACGTCAATGTTGAAAATATAAATAGAAATTAAGTAGCGTGAACTGGTAACTGTGCGGCAAATAACAATTGTTCTAAAAATAAGTAAACATGTGACAAAAATATAGTGTTTACATTTTCATGAATAGAAACTTATTTTCATAATTTAGATTAGCATTAAGAAATTTTAAAGTATTGTAACAAAAGCTTACATGTAATTTGAAAAACAATACGCGAAACGTGGAACGTGGTATATTTAAATTATCTACAAAAATAGACATTCTACCCGTAAATTAAGGTAGTATTTTGATTATCATATTTTTATACTGACTTTACATGTCCAAAGTGTGCAAGGTATTTCCTTCTTATCAATCTTTGGCATTGAGTGTCAGAAGCCCAATACTCTGACAACTAGACCTACCAATATCTCAAAAGTTACCCAGTAACTTTTATTGTGGATATAAAATAAAATAAAAAGCAATGGTTTCAAATAACCTAAAAGCACCCATACAATAACCAGAATACACACACATGAAACAAAAGTAACCCGACACAGCTGCGACATGCCTGCTAGGGCAATTTTAAAATACGGGCAATTAAATCCCCCGGCAATTATCGCCAGAACTGTATTGGAGCATAGATGTACACAGTCCGTCTATGTTTTTTTTTTTTTTTTTTATAATTTATAAACCAGCGCTTGACCACAATCCTGCCTGATGGTAACAGTGACGCAATCGTTGATGGTAAAGCGCACTGGTTTATTAAAACCTATTCCTCTGTATGAAGACACTCAAATTGTAGTCCGACGGAAACACCGCCGCGGGTAAAATTGTTCCAATCCCTCCGATGTACGCGGTATAAAGGAGGAGGCGAAGCGCTTCGTCGGATCGTAATGGTGTTAACAACGTAAGGGGTGAAACCAGCCGTACGACAGGTCTCAAATCCCGCTGGTGGAACGGAGATGAAATTAAATCATGCAATTCCCTCGCACACTCCCAGAAATGCATCCTATAGAACACCGAAAGGCTGGCTACTCTACGCCTGTGCTCTAGGCTTTGGAGACCAACTCGAGTTAGATCAGGGTCACCAATCAGCCTCTTTGCACGTCTCTCCACTGAATCCAAAGTGGCCAGGTGACACTTGGCAGCACCAGCCCAAATGTGGCTGAATGTGAAATACTGATATCCAGTTCCATCCAGATTACATATCTGGATGCAAATGAATATCACTGATTGTAAGCCGAATCAGAAAAAGATTAGTCTGATGAGGATGATTCCTTTTAATTAGCTGATAGCACTCTCTCCCTTATTTATGTACTCTCTCCTTGCCCTTAGTATTCCTTCCAAGTTTGTCTATAAAAGATATTGTTACGAATGGACCTTATGTCGATGGCATAAGGTTCAATATCGCGTGACATGCAGTGTGTCACTTTTAAGCCCTATTCCTCCAGATCTAGACATTTACCAGGTACAATAATAAAACGCATTACTAGACTTAGGACGGCCTATCGAATGGTACAGGTCTCAACAGTTTTGTCAACAAAGTGTCGACATCGAAATTTCTAGAAACCCGTTTCCGGGAATTACCGTAGGTACTTCCGAGTGACCTCGAAGTTATTTGCTATTATTATTACGTCTAGAGGAATCTGGAATGTTCGATCAGCTGGACTATATAAAGCGCCGTGACACCGGCTCAGAGTCAGTCTACACTCGACTAGCGATACGAAAACAGCGACAGTTAAGAAGCGATCTTTGAGAATACCTACTGCGACAACTGTAACGAGAACTGTAAGTACTACGTGGAGTAACATCTGTACTGTTATTGTGTGTTTACAACACGGACTTCGTGGACATAAGGGAAGACTTCGGTGCAACGTCAGCGACATTCTACTTGTCATTGCCTACGATCGACTGTACCTTCGTTGCTAATAAACTTCGTAACCCTTAACCGGCGTTTAAGTACCCCTAGCCCGTAACAATTGGTGTCACAAGCGGCATGCCGGTCACGCCAAGGGAAGACGAAGGAGTTCGCACGCGACGACAAGCAGCGATGGATTTGGCGCGTCAAGAGGAAGAATCGCTTGGTGTCCCTGCACCCGTAGAAGATGCGGCCGTCGTAACACCGACGAATGTGAGTGCGCCTACTACCACCACTATTCCCGGAGCCAGCGGATCCGATTTTTCGGCGTTACTGGCTCACTTGACGGCGCAAATAAAGCTGAGTATAGAACAATCCCAGGCAGCAACCCAGGCACAGATTAAAAGTATAGCAGAATCCCAGGCAGAAATACAACAATCTCAGGCAAAATCCCAGGCAGAAATCCAGGCACAAATACAACAATCTCAGGCAAAATCCCAGGCAGAAATCCAAGCACAAATACAACAATCTCAGGTGGGAACCCAGGCACAAATAAAGGAATCCCAGCAGCTGGTATTAGAATTAAATGAAAAATGGGAAAAAAACCAAAGAAGAGGTCAACGAACTTAAAATAAAAACAGCACAACAAGATGCCCGTATGGACCAGCAAGATACGCGCATAGACCAGCAAGACGCTCGTATAGACAAATATGATGCGCGTTTCGATAAATTAGACAATACCATCATGGAGGTTGGGAAGGAAGTAGAATTTTTGCATGAGAAGGTACAAAAAGGAGTTATTAAAGGTGTGGTACCGGTACCCAGTGCTTTGCCGACTTTCAAGGTACCTCATTTTGACGGGACAACGTCATGGGTGGCCTTCCGTCTACAGTTTGAAAAGGTCGCAAAAGGCAACAATTGGGACGACGATCAAGCTCTAACAGCCCTTATGCTTGCGCTGCGTGGTGATGCCGTACGAATCCTCGAAAATATTTCCGGCGATTGCAATACCCTAGCCTGTCTGTTAGAAGCGTTGGAGACTAGATACGGAGAGAAACACCTGGAACATGTCTACAGGGCTCAACTCCGCTAACGCACACAGAAGAGCAGCGAGGGTTTGCAACAATGGGCCACGGAAATTGAACGTATGGTTCGGAAGGCGTATGCATCAACACCGGGATTGATTGGCGCTACTACTCTACGATTATTCACCGATGGGATTCGAGATGCAGAAGTCAGGGCTGCGGTACGTCTGGGTCACCATCAGACCCTGAAGGCAGCTTTGACGCATGCTCTGGAGGTGGAAGCTGTACGTCAAGATGGCCCACAACACGACCGTATTCGAGAAGTGACCGCACATATAAAAGCCCGACGAGGACCAACTTGCTATGAGTGCGGCGAAAAGGGGCATATTCGAATTGATTGTCCCAGGAAGGCCAAGGGAAGAAGAACTTCTTGGTCACGTGAGGAGGTCCCGGT
Source organism: Sesamia nonagrioides (assembly GCA_017933935.1). Classification (NCBI taxonomy): domain Eukaryota; kingdom Metazoa; phylum Arthropoda; class Insecta; order Lepidoptera; family Noctuidae; genus Sesamia; species Sesamia nonagrioides. Next base: position 41,380 of record JADWQK010001888.1, read on the forward strand.
GATGGCGTGGCGCAAGCGCGATGCGAAGGTCCAGCCCGAGCGCCCGTGCGAGCGATTCGAGTGGCGTGAGCGGAGCGACCGGAGCGGACACCGCGAGCGACCCGCTGAACGAGAGCGGGAACGCGTCAAGGACCTGGAGCGAGACCGAGACCGGGAACGCGAACGTCCCGGCAACCGAGAACACGAGCGCGAGCGGTCGCGCGGAAGGTCGTGGAGTGACGCAGACGCACGGCGGGACAAGGAAGTCGAGGACGAGGCGCGTAAGAAGAAGCGCCTCGAGAAAAAGGCAAGACAAAAGGATCGCCGTCGCCAGATTACTCCAGGAAGTAAGGGCCGACATTGTGACAAACAGGAAAAGAAAGAGAACGTACGGATTATCCAGGTAAACGCTTTGGATGAAGACTGGGATAATCAATCATTGGGAGACGCACAAAAGGAAGATGGTGACTTGAAGACAGTAATCGAATGGAAGAACCGTGGCCAAAGGCCCACTTGGAGTGAAATATCAGCGCTTAGCCCAACAGTAAAAAGTTACTGGGCTCAATGGGACAGCCTGATAATTGATAATGGAGTCCTCAAGAGGAAATGGGAATCACCCAGTGGGCAGGAATTCACCTTACAGATAGTTGTCCCCTGCGATAAAGTCGCGTCAGTGCTAAGACAGGTGCACGACGGAGTATCCGGAGGACATCTAGGAGTAAAGAAAACCCTGGAGAAGGTGAGGAAAAGATTCTATTGGGTGCATTGCCGCGAAGACGTCGAGGACTGGTGTAGAAAATGTGTAGCCTGCTCCTCAGTAAAGGGACCGCAAACGAGGGCCAGAGGTCGGCTGAATGTGTATAATGTTGGTGCACCGTGGGAAAGAGTTGCTGTCGATATAGCTGGACCATTCCCTGTTACTGAAGAAGGGAATAGGTATATCATCGTCATGCAAGACTATTTCAGCAAATGGCCAGAAGCTTTTGCAGTACCTAACCAGGAAGCTCATACAGTCGCCAAAAAGCTAGTTCACGAGGTGTTCTGTTCCGCTCCTATTGGTCGCAGCGTGATGTTATATAGTATCCAACGCAAAAGATTTTTTTAAATCGGACCTGTAGTTCCTGAGATTAACGCGTTCGAACAAACAAATAAACTCTTCAGCTTTATATATTAGTACCTATAGATATAGATTTGGGATTCCCGTGTGGTACCGGGTATAGAATAGTACCAACCCAGGTCCTCCCGTGGGCGTGGGTGTCGTAAGAGGCGACTAAGGGAACTCTCAAGTGGAATATCAAATTACTGCGGTCCCCACCCGCCTGCCAAGCATGGGGATTATGGCAATGCCCCCCAATGGAATGAAAGCCTTCGCGAAATCTTTGGTCTTGCAGTGGACTTCTTTAGGGTGAGAAGAAGAAGAATATTTGGGAATCGTTAAGGGTCATTAGAAGCCCATTATTCTTACAACCAGTCTTACCAAGGGGATTATAACCTAGTAACTAGCTTGGTTAGATAGCCAGTCGGTTGTTATTCACCCGGTAAGACCAGAAACCCCAGCATGGTTGGTAAAACGCCTACTCTTGCAGATGGTGAACCACGTCCTGTAAATTTTGCTGTCCAACGTTGTGTGGAAACGTAACGCATACCGGTATCTCAAGTGCAACTTAAATACTCCGTGTTCATTCCTCATAACGTTAGTCAACATAAACCAATTATCGTCTAGACGTCTTGACAAAAAGTTATGAGAATTTGGTGAACTGACTCGTAAAGATATTAAAATATGAAAACTGCAATTAAATTTTTCACTGCAGACAGGTTTTTAAATACCAGTATTTTGCCGTATTATGGAAATGCTTTAAGGGCCTGCGCCGACGACGAAGTTTTCGCCGCGGCGGAGAAAAGAGTACGCTGCACGAATATAAGGTCCACCGTGGATTTACCGCGAACTCAGGGCACACGGTGTGCGGTGATTTGTTGCCCAGAAATGTAGAGAAGTGAGAGCACACAACGCGGAATAAAGTCCGCCATGTGCGTTGCTTCGCCGAGTCACACGTGTTCTATTTTATTCGGGGACTCCCGCGTACTTTTATCCGGTCCGGTCTCTGCATGCCCTCGGTAATTCGGGGGACTTTTTGTACGCGGTACTTTAAATCCATCTATTTTAGCGGACAGCCGCACAGGTCGATTGATCAGGTTAAGCTACGCTTGCCGCGGTTGGTCTTAGGATGGGTGACCATCTTTACATACCGAGACCTCTTCAAGCCCCGGAAAGCACAGTAAGCCGTTAGTCCCGGCTATAATTCATAGATCTTTGACAGTCGTTAGGGCCGCCAGAACTCCAAAAGTTTGAGCACCACTTTACCAAGGGGTGTCATATTACCCAGTGAGTGGGTGGTGGAGGTCAGATAGGCGGTCGCTCCATGTAAATTCTATACTTAATATATAAAGCTGAAGAATTTGTTTGTATGTTTCTTTGTTTGAACGCGTTAATCTCAGGAACTATGTGGCCGATTTGAAAAATTATTTTTGTATTGGATAGTCCATCATTCCAGGAAGGCTTTAGGCTATATAACATCACGCTGCGACTAATAGGAGCGGAGCATAACTAACTCCACGCGATCGAAGTCGCTGGCGGCCGCTAGTAATAAATAGTGGTATTCAGCCAACCCCCATATAGTTGGGAATAGGTTAAGCAGTTCATGATGCTTCTTCTATACATGTTTTAAATTAAATACAAAGGATTTTGAAACAAGTTTACTTTAGGCACGTAACAAATCAAATCAAAAGTCATTCATTCAAATTAGGCTGAGAATCAGCATTTTTTGAACGTCAATATTACATAAGACAGTCCTCCCAAAACGCCCCCCTTTCACCACTTCCTAGTGCTTTCGCTGGGAATAAGAAGTGGCGGAACAAACTCCCCAGCAGCATAACTGTCTGTTCATTTACACAAAAAACACATGACTGTACAGCAATGAACACGAGAAGAAACAACAACAATGAAATTATTTGCCAGCTAGCCACGTCAAAATACAAAGTAAACACAAAAAATAAAATATCATTAAAATAGAAATGTAAATAAGTAAGTAAGTACATACCTAAAACCTTATTACCTAAATAAAAGCACCAGGTATAAAGGGCGAGACAGCTCACATACTTATGCATTGTAAAAAGCAAATTATATGAACTCATGTAACGTGTCAGTAAGGCGACAGATACGACCTGGAAGTAAGTAGGTACTGGGAGAATTTCATGGCGGACAAACACTCCAGGCCGTGTCTGGAGCGGTTCTGCCTCAAGGTAGCCAAGCAATGTATAGAAAGGCACAGGACAAGGGCGGCACAGCCAAGCGCTGTGCCGTCGGCAAGAATTTAATGTAAATATAGTATAAGCAAAATTGTAAATAAAGATAATAGAAATAAGGATACATATGTAATGAAATATAAATAAAAAGATGACAAAGAAAAGAAATGACGTGGGAAAGAAAAGACCCAAAATGACAAGGCCACTGCCGCAAAAAGAGATCATGCGAAAAAAAAGGCAGTGGCAAAAATTAAATAGGCAAAATAAAACCGACCAGCTCTTCTTATCATGTATATGCAAATGAAGTACACTTTCTTCTAAAACATATTTCGACGGTTTGTTCCATCGTGAAACCCGTGTGAAGTTAGGTATTGAAGTTGACTTTAAATGAGGGTTGGTGGAGACTGTTACCATATCTATAGTAATATATAAAGCTGAAGAGTTTGTTTGTATGTTTGTTTGTTTGTTCGCGCTAATCTCAGGATCTACTGGTTCGATTTGAAAAATTCTTTTTGCGTTGGATAGCCCATTAATCCAGGAAGGCTTTAGGGTATATAACATCAGGCTGCGACCAATAGGAGCGGATATAAAGATATTGTTAGGTATCGTTAAGTAATGCTTACAAAGCCGGGCTAAACTTTAAAAAAATTCCCCTAAACAAATAAATATTATTTCACAAAACGAGGTAACTTTATACATGTGCGGTAGGCAATACATGCGCAGGCGAAGGGGGGCAGGCACGTGGCACGCGGTCGCATAGCTGCGCGGCTCACAATAATACCGTCAAAAATGGTGTTGTCACTTTTTTTTTAAATACCAATTTTTGGGGAAGTTGCGATTAATTCGCGCAAAAAAGATTATTTCAAAATTCATTAGCACTGTTACTATGATGATTATGTAAAATTTCATATTTTATTTGGTCATATGTTTACCAAACCTTTATTATCCTTATAGATACGACGGGAATTTCTTTACATATTGTATAATCCTGTGAAGACTGGTTTTTCAAAATCTTCATTTCATTAGTGAGATAGTAATTTTCCACACTACTGGCTACGTCAATGTTGAAAATATAAATAGAAATTAAGTAGCGTGAACTGGTAACTGTGCGGCAAATAACAATTGTTCTAAAAATAAGTAAACATGTGACAAAAATATAGTGTTTACATTTTCATGAATAGAAACTTATTTTCATAATTTAGATTAGCATTAAGAAATTTTAAAGTATTGTAACAAAAGCTTACATGTAATTTGAAAAACAATACGCGAAACGTGGAACGTGGTATATTTAAATTATCTACAAAAATAGACATTCTACCCGTAAATTAAGGTAGTATTTTGATTATCATATTTTTATACTGACTTTACATGTCCAAAGTGTGCAAGGTATTTCCTTCTTATCAATCTTTGGCATTGAGTGTCAGAAGCCCAATACTCTGACAACTAGACCTACCAATATCTCAAAAGTTACCCAGTAACTTTTATTGTGGATATAAAATAAAATAAAAAGCAATGGTTTCAAATAACCTAAAAGCACCCATACAATAACCAGAATACACACACATGAAACAAAAGTAACCCGACACATGCGACATGCCTGCTAGGGCAATTTTAAATACGGGCAATTAAATCCCCGGCAATTATCGCCAGAACTGTATTGGAGCATAGATGTACACAGTCCGTCTATATTTTTTTTTTTTTTTTTTTATAATTTACTCAAACCAACCTTGACCGCAATCCTGCCTGATGGTAAGCAGTGGCCTGTAATCGTTGATGGTAAAAGCGCGCTAGTTTATTAAGAGCCTATTCACTCTAGCCTTAGAACACTCAAATTGTAGTCCGACGGAAACACCGCCGCAGGCAAATTGTTCCAGTCCTCGATGTACGCGGTATAAAGGAGGAGGCGAAGCCCGCTTCGTCGGATCGTAATGGTGTTAACAACGTAGGGTGAAACCAGCCGTACGACGGGTCGTCGCTGGTGGAACGGAGATGGGGGAATTAAATCATACAATTCCCTCGCACACTCCCCGAAATGCATCCTATAGAACACCGAAAGGCTGGCTACTCTACGCCTGTGCTCTAGGCTTGGAGACCAACTCGAGTTAGATCAGGGTCACCAATCAGCCTCTTTGCACGTCTCTCCACTGAATCCAAAGTGGCCAGGTGACACTTGGCAGCACCAGCCCAAATGTGGCTGAATGTGAAATACTGATATCCAGTTCCATCCAGATTACATATCTGGATGCAAATGAATATCACTGATTGTAAGCCGAATCAGAAAAAGATTAGTCTGATGAGGATGATTCCTTTTAATTAGCTGATAGCACTCTCTCCCTTATTTATGTACTCTCTCCTTGCCCTTAGTATTCCTTCCAAGTTTGTCTATAAAAGATATTGTTACGAATGGACCTTATGTCGATGGCATAAGGTTCAATATCGCGTGACATGCAGTGTGTCACTTTTAAGCCCTATTCCTCCAGATCTAGACATTTACCAGGTACAATAATAAAACGCATTACTAGACTTAGGACGGCCTATCGAATGGTACAGGTCTCAACAGTTTTGTCAACAAAGCGTCGACATCGAAATTTCTAGAAACCCGTTTCCGGGAATTACCGTAGGTACTTCCGAGTGACCTCGAAGTTATGTGCTATTATTATTACGTCTAGAGGAATCTGGAATGTTCGATCAGCTGGACTATATAAAGCGCCGTGACACCGGCTCAGAGGCAGTCTACACTCGACTAGCGATACGAAAACAGCGACAGTTAAGAAGCGATCTTTGAGAATACCTACTGCGACAACTGTAACGAGAACTGTGAGTACTACGTGGAGTAACATCTGTACTGTTATTGTGTGTTTACAACACGGACTTCGTAGACGTAAGAGAAGACTTCGGTACGAAATCAGCTACGTTCTACTTGTCATTGCCTACAATCGACTGTACCTTCGTTGCTAATAAACTTCGTAACCCTTAACCGGCATTTTAGTACCCCTAGCCCGTAACAATTGGTGTCAGAAGTGGGATGCCGGTCACGCCAAGGGAAGACGAAAGAGTTCGCACGCGACGACAAGCAGCGATGGATTTGGCGCGTCAAGGGGAAGAATCGCTTGGTGTCCCTGCACCCGAAACAGAAGCGGCCGTCGTAACACCTATTAGTGCGCCTACTACCACTACTATTCCCGGAAGCAGTGGATGCGATTTATCGGCGTTGCTGGCCCATTTGACGGTGCAAATAAAAAGTATGGCAGAGTCCCAGGCAACAACCCAGGCACAGATTAAAAGTGTGGCAGAATCCCAGGCAAAATCCCAGGCAGAAATCCAGGCACAAATACAACAATCTCAGGCAAAATCCCAGGCAGAAATCCAGGCACAGATACAACAATCTCAGGCGGTAACCCAGGCACAAATAAAGGAATCCCAGCAGCTGGTATTAGAATTAAAATAAAAATGGGAAAAAACCAAAGAAGAGGTCAACGAACTTAAAATAAAAACAGCACAACAAGATGCCCGTATGGACCAGCAAGATACGCGCATAGACCAGCAAGACGCTCGTATAGACAAATATGATGCGCGTTTCGATAAATTAGACAATACCATCATGGAGTTTGGGAAGGAAGTAGAATTTTTGCATGAGAAGGTACAAAAAGGAGTTATTAAAGGTGTGGTACCGGTACCCAGTGCTTTGCCGACTTTCAAGGTACCTCATTTTGACGGGACAACGTCATGGGTGGCCTTCCGTCTACAGTTTGAAAAGGTCGCAAAAGGCAACAATTGGGACGACGATCAAGCTCTAACAGCCCTTATGCTTGCGTTGCGTGGTGATGCCGTACGAATCCTCGAAAATATTTCCGGCGATTGCAATACCCTAGCCTGTCTGTTAGAAGCGTTGGAGACTAGATATGGAGAGAAACACCTGGAACATGTCTACAGGGCTCAACTCTGCGAACGCACACAGAAGAGTAGCGAGGGTTTGCAACAATGGGCCACGGAAATTGAACGTATGGTTCGGAAGGCGTATGCATCAACACCGGGATTGATTGGCGCTACTACTCTACGATTATTCACCGATGGGATTCGAGATGCAGAAGTCAGGGCTGCGGTACGTCTGGGTCACCATCAGACCCTGAAGGCAGCTTTGACGCATGCTCTGGAGGTGGAAGCTGTACGTCAAGATGGCCCACAACACGACCGTATTCGAGAAGTGACCGCACATATAAAAGCCCGACGAGGACCAACTTGCTATGAGTGCGGCGAAAAGGGGCATATTCGAATTGATTGTCCCAGGAAGGCTAAGGGAAGAAGAACTTCTTGGTCACGTGAGGAGGTCCCGGTGATGGCGTGGCGCAAGCGCGATGCGAAGGTCCAGCCCGAGCGCCCGTGCGAGCGAGTCGAGTGGCGTGAGCGGAGCGACCGGAGCGGGCACCGCGAGCGACCCGCTGAACGAGAGCGGGAACGCGTCAAGGACCTGGAGCGAGACCGAGACCAGGAACGCGAACGTCCCGGCAACCGAGAACACGAGCGCGAGCGGTCGCGCGGAAGGTCGTGGAGTGACGCAGACGCACGGCGGGACAAGGAAGTCGAGGACGAGGCGCGTAAGAAGAAGCGCCTCGAGAAAAAGGCAAGACAAAAGGACCGCCGTCGCCAGGTTAGTTCAGAGAGTAAGGGCCGAGGTGAAGAAAGCAAACAGGAAAAGACAGAGAACGTGCGGATTATCCAGGTGAACGCTTTGGATGAAGACTGGGATAATCAATCATTGAAAGACGCACAAAAGGAAGATAGTGACTTGAAGACAGTAATCAAATGGAAGAAACGTGGCCAAAGGCCCACTTGGAGTGAAATATCAGCGCTTAGCCCAACAGTAAAAAGTTACTGGGCTCAATGGGACAGCCTGATAATTGATAATGGAGTCCTCAAGAGGAAATGGGAATCACCCAGTGGGCAGGAATTCACCTTACAGATAGTTGTCCCCTGCGATAAAGTCGCGTCAGTGCTAAGACAGGTGCACGACGGAGTATCCGGAGGACATCTAGGAGTAAAGAAAACCCTGGAGAAGGTGAGGAAAAGATTCTATTGGGTGCATTACCGCGAAGACGTAGAGGACTGGTGTAGAAAATGTGTAGCCTGCTCCTCAGTAAAGGGACCGCAAACGAGGGCCAGAGGTCGGCTGAAAGTGTATAATGTTGGTGCACCGTGGGAAAGAGTTGCTGTCGATATAGCTGGGCCATTCCCTGTTACTGAAGAAGGGAATAGGTATATCATCGTCATGCAAGACTATTTCAGCAAATGGCCAGAAGCTTTGCAGTACCTAACCAGGAAGCTCATACAGTCGCCAAAAAGCTAGTTCACGAGGTGTTCTGTCGATTTGGCGTTCCCTTGGAGTTACACTCTGACCAGGGTAGAAACTTCGAGTCTTCACTATTTCAAGAGGTTTGCCAACTACTCGGGATACATAAGACTCGTATAACACCGTATCACCCACAGTCAGATGGAATGGTCGAAAGATTCAATCAGACGTTGGAGAATCATTTGGCCAAAGTAGTGGAAGAACACCAGAGGGATTGGGACCAATACATTCCACTCTTTTTAATGTCATACCGCTCTGCAACACATGATAGCACAAATTGCACACCGGCGAAAGTCAACTTCGGCCGAGAAATTAGACTACCCATAGATGCACTAACCGGAACACCTCCTGATACTCCTATCCTAGCCGTCGACTATGTGGCCGACCTACGGCGTAAATTAGATGGAATACATGAGTTAGTGAGAAAGAATGGTCTGAAAACCAGTGAGAAAATGAAAATCCGATACGACCGCAAAGCTAACGTGCCCGGATTTGAAGAGGGAACTTTGGTATGGTTACATAATCCCATAAGGAGAAAAGGAAAGAGTCCGAAATTTCAAGCCAAATGGGAGGGTCCGTACACGATAGTAACCAGGATAAACGATGTCACCTACCGGATAAAGAAAGGACCTAGAGGGAAGCTGAAGATCGTACACGTAGACCGCCTAGCTCACTATTATGGATCAAATCATGCTCGGGACGAGCATGACTAAGAAGGGGGCAATGTTACGAATGGACCTTATGTCGATGGCATAAGGTTCAATATCGCGTGACATGCAGTGTGTCACTTTTAAGCCCTATTCCTCCAGATCTAGACATTTACCAGGTACAATAATAAAACGCATTACTAGACTTAGGACGGCCTATCGAATGGTACAGGTCTCAACAGTTTTGTCAACAAAGTGTCGACATCGAAATTTCTAGAAACCTGTTTCCGGAAATTACCGTAGGTACTTCCGAGTGACCTCGAAGTTATGTGCTATTATTATTACGTCTAGAGGAATCTGGAATGTTCGATCAGCTGGACTATATAAAGCGCCGTGACACCGGCTCAGAGTCAGTCTACACTCGACTAGCGATACGAAAACAGCGACAGTTAAGAAGCGATCTTTGAGAATACCTACTGCGACAACTGTAACGAGAACTGTGAGTACTACGTGGA